>JAMWET010005362.1:355000-617500 GCA_024036415.1 Prochilodus magdalenae | reverse complement strand
GGCTACACTAGCCTTGTACCAAACATCTCCTGCCCATATATGGAGTAAATATATATAATGTGTAATGTGTTAATTTGCACATCCCTGTTGGCTTCATCTCACCTCGTCTCATCTTGCTCTTCACAGCACCATATCCTCCATCCTGGGGGCGTGGTTGGACCAGTATTCCGAGGATTTCTGGAAGCCTCCGGAGTACAGCTGCCTGAGGCGCCTTATTTCGTACCTGCATGTTAACTTCCCCGGGTCGGACCTGGAGCGGCGAGCCTGTAACCTGCTGGCTCAGTTCCACCGCAGACTGCAGCAGGAGCCGGAATCTGAGGGTGAGTCAGGAACCAAAGCCCACACATTCCATCTGGATGCCTGAACACACACTCATCCCACCGTATGATATGAGACTTCATGCAGCGAAACCCCTAATGTTGAATTAGTTCATTTCAAGGGACTTTTAACACATTCCACTAGTGACTTTTTAGCTGTCTTGTGCTTCTTTTTCACTGTGGGCTACACATTGTGTTGCCATGTTATGATTCTGGGGCAGTACTGTTTCACTGAGAGGTTTGTGTGTTGTCTACGCAGTCCTGGACCACGGGGCGTGTACCTTCTCCCTACTGGAGGAGAACGGCTATGACGAGGATCGGCTGGACTTTTTGAGCTTTGACCCCACAGTGGTGGCAGAACAGTTCACCCTGATGGACGCAGTGAGTGATGCTACAGTAACAGACACAGAGACACAGAGACACTATAGTAACAAGACACAGAGATGACAGAAACTACAGTAACAGACACAGGCTATGGCAACAGGTAACTGGCAGATGATGCGATAACAGTGATGCTACAGTAACAGGCAGAAGAATGCTATGGTAACAGGCACAGAGACGTTACGATAACAGACACAGAGACGTTACAGTAACAGGCACAGAGATGCTACCCTAACAGAGATGCTTCGGCAACATGCACAGAGACGGTACGGTAACAGGTCCAGAGTTCCTACGGTAACAGGCCAGAAATAATGAGGATATAAGGGGAAAAAAGAAAAAGGGTCGTCAGCAGGTGTGTTACGTAAGTGTGGAAACTTAGAGATAGCGACATGCCTGTTTACTTCTGCAGGAACAGTCCAAATGATTTTCCACATCTGTCTTATACTTTTACTGTCCAGAGGCCAGAAAAGTCAGTCAGTAACTCTCATTCTCTTCTCTCCTCTACTCTCCTTTCTCCTCTCTCTGCAGGAGCTCTTTAAGAAGGTGGTGCCGTATCATTGTCTGGGCAGTATTTGGTCTCAGAGGGATAAGAAAGGGAAGGAGCACCTGGCCCCCACCATCCGGGCCACCGTCACCCAGTTCAACTGTGTGACCAACTGTGTGATAGCCACCTGTCTGAGTGACCGGACACTCAAACCCACACAGAGAGCCAAAGTGCTGGAGCGATGGATCGAGGTTGCCAGGGTGGGCAAAACTCAGCACAGTGATCACCAAATGGGATAACCTGTTGAAGTGAAGGAGTTTGCTAACAGCTAATCACTGTTTGTGTGTGTGTGATCGTGTGCAGGAGTGCCGTATCCTGAAAAATTTCTCATCTCTGCGGGCGATCCTCTCTGCGCTGCAGTGTAACCCTGTCCACCGGCTCCGGAGGACCTGGGATGAAGTCTCCCGAGAAAACTTCAGAATTTTTCATGAACTCTCTGAAATCTTCTCGGATGAGAACAATCATTCGCTCAGCAGAGAACTGCTGATCAAGGTGAAGAACCAGAGTGTGTGTTAGAGATGGCTCGGTATCATAGTGGTTCTTTTCCGTCACCGATACGGAAGCATTGGGTATCAAAGCTGCTAATTTTCAAAGTGAATAGTTCACACATCCTCTACAGAGAACACACTTCAGTTTAAATCAGAATTACTGTTGGTTGGCTGAAATGAACATAGTGGTGGAAAAATGTTTTATTCATTAAATGAACAGCTGCACCCAGAAGGCAGTGTGGGATTGCAGTGCTGTTGAGAATGAAGATAAAGGTTAACAGGAACAATAAATGATAATAAATGTAGGGATATGGGTAATATTTATTGAGCTACACATACAGAAGTAGTGTCTCTCAGTATGACATGGGGCTGCCATGTTTGCTAACAACATTTTAGGACATACATGACAGAGCGTCAAACTTGAATTCCCTTACAGAAGTGTGTTGTCTGTAGAGGATGTGTTAATATACTTCACACTTATCTATGTATCTATCTATCTATCTATCTATCTATCTATCTATCTATCTATCTATCTATCTATCTATCTATCTATCTATCTATCTATCTATCTATCTATCTATCTATCTGTCTGTCTGTCTGTCTGTCTGTCTGTCTGTGTCTGTCTATATGAAGGTTCTGTATGTCTGCAAGTTGAAGGGGATTTCAGGTTTTTCCCAGAAAACATTCCACAAATTCCACCTTAGCAGTGAGGCAGGAGCGCGTATGTCTGTGCGTGTGATGAAGTGTGAAGGAATCCCCTCTGACATCAGAGCTTGATACTGATGCTCTGTACCAGTGAGGGATATTCCTACACTGAGTCTTCTGCGTTATTCACAAACGTGTGTGATATATTATCTCTCCTGATTTACACAGGAAGGAATGTGTGAAGGTGTGTGTGTGTGCGTGTGTGAAGGTGTGTGTGCGTGCGTGCGTGTGTGTATGTGTGTGTGTGTGTTTGTGTGTATGTATATAGCTGAAGTAATTACACTAAATATGTAATAAATACTAATTAAAGTAATAGAAAAATATTTAGATTGGGCATTAGAGGTGTTACTTCAGGAAGGTTTCAGTCACAGGTGACTGGTTTTTGAGCTTATTTACTACATTGGTTAAAACATGGAGACATTGGACACTGAGGATAAAAACTGGAACCATGTTTTGACTGTATTTAAATCACGTGACTTTCATGTTGTTGTTGATCATTCATTATTCAGAGTAATAAAGACATTAGGCATATTTACTCTGTACAGCTTTAATGAAATGACTTGCTGTTTAAAAGGGTAAAGCCATACTGTTCATTCAGATTTAAGCAATAAGGCATATGTAAAATGTTTATTGTGATCTGTGTGTTATTCTCAGGAGGGCACATCCAAATTTGCGACGCTGGAGATCAATCCCAAACGAGCACAGAAAAGACAGCAGCCTCAGAGGGACCTGGTAAGACATTCTGTAAAAACGATCAGCACTGTCACACATTGGAACACGGCAGTATAGGAGCTATTAGACGTGTTTGATAGCAGTATTTTAACACTGATAGCAGTGTTCGAATTATAGATATAATAGGTAAGCATTGGGGCCTACATACTGGAGACCTGCACAAACACATGGCTTGGGCCCTTATACAGTTTACTGAATGGCCTTTCCTTCGCTTCAAACCAAAGATGCAGATTGGGATTTCATTTAGTATGATCTCAACAATACTGCTGACCATACAGTGACCCCAAGAAAAAAACTGTTCTAGAGAGAGAAAGAGAGTGAGGGAGAGGGACAGAGGGAGAGAGGGAGAGAGAGAGAGACAGGTAAGAATACTGAGATAGGGGCATCGATGAGCGTGGTAGAGATATCTACTGATAGTGAGAGCGAGTGAGAGAGCAGGAGAGACGAGAGAGAGAGAGAGAGAGAGAGAGTGTGTGTTTGCTTAAATGTCTTGAGACTGACCCTCAAGATAAGAGTAAAGAGACTCAAGCCTTCAGCTGTACTGGGAAAACATCCAGCAGGCATGAATCTGCCAACACTCAGTGCAGGACCAGAGCAGTTTGTGCTAGTGGAATTATGTGCCTTCACTTTCATTTCTCATGTAGAATCGACTCTAACCCTGACCCTAACCTTGACCCCAGATGAATCTGTAATTTAGAACAACAGTAAAAACAGTAAAGTCGTTCTGTTCTGTGCTGTTTGTTTGAAATTCATCGCAGTCAGTTCAGTTCAGTCAGAGAAGGTTGGGCCCTTTTTCTGCCATCTCAGTTTAGAGGCAGCGCCCCCTACCTGCTGCTGATAAATCCATTCTGTATCATTGGGCTCCCTCTAGTGGACATATGAAGACAAACATGCCACAGGATAGCAGTTATCTTCCCAGTGAATGCACATGATCAGAAACCCCACCTGTGTATGTGTAGCGTGTCTGTGCTCTTTGCCGGACCCCCTGTATCGTATTCATCACTGGCTGTTTTGTGTGTTGCAGAGTGTAATGCAGGGCACCATCCCATACCTGGGCACATTCCTCACTGACCTGGTGATGATGGACACTGCCATGAAGGACTACTTGGATGTGAGTCTCTCTCTCTCTCTCTCTCTCTCTCTCTCTCTCTCTCTCTCTCTATCTATCTATCTATCTATCTGTCTATCTACCTACCTATTTCTTCTTTTCTTCTCCTTCTCTCTCTCATTTTCTCTTCTTCTTTCACTGTCTTTATTCTTATTCTTCCTTTCTGTTTTCTTTTCCATTTTTTTTCTTCTCTATATTCTCTCTTCTTCCTCCCTCATTCTTTTTTCTTCTCACTGTCTTTGATTATTTTATCTCTATCTCCCCCATTCACTTCTCTTCATCTTCCCTTTCTTCTTTATTTATTATTTTCTTTCTTTCTTTTTCTTCTTCATCTCTCTTTTCTTCTTATTGTTCCATCTTGTAGTCTTTTGCTTGCTTTCTCTTCTCCCCCTTTTGTCTTTTTCTTCTCGTTCTCTCTTCTTTTTTTCTTAATCCTTCTTCTTTCTTGCTCTCACTGTCTTCTGTTGTTGTTGTTCTACTTCATCTATTATTCTTTTTCTTCTTCTTCTCCTTTTTCTTCTTCTTCTCCTTTTTCTTCTTCTTCTTCTTTTTCCACTCTCTCTCTTTTCTCTGATTCCTCTTGGCTGTGTTTCTTTCTCCTGTTTTCTCTCCCCCTCACTTTTGTTCTGGACACGGCTGAGATTTGTGTATCTTTCTCGTCCTTCTGTTTTTACAGGGTGGTCTGATCAACTTTGAGAAGAGGAGAAAGGTAAAATTCCAGTTATATGATATAATATATTTAATAATATGTTTATACCGTATTTGGTTTCATATTGGTATGTAAACATACATGTTATAATAACTGTATAACTGTGGAATAAATACTAAAGTAAAGTTAAATAATAATAAATTATGATGTTAATGAAAATGCATGGTGAGCTGAACACTGAAATACAGCAGTGATGTAAATGAAAATGAAATATAATTTATGATGCAGAAAGAGTGTACCTGTTATTATTATACACTCATAATTAAAATAATAGAGAAGAAGGAAGAAATCAGCTAACAGGGGTGAAACTTGACAGGTAGATTTGACATCATGAGACATGTGAATAATTCAAGTTTCATGCTCTGCCATGCATGTAACATAAGCAAGGAGGTGCCTTATTACTGTACTTGACCGACTATATAAGGTTGTCCTGTTGCGCGTGCTTTCCATTCTGACTCATGCTGCTGTGTTGGTAGCACCCTTTACAAGTGAAGTAAGCCTCAGAGAAGAGTTCGAAAGCCATTCAAGCAGTTGGAAGGGTTTGTAGAGGAGTTGGTTCATAGTGCTCCGGGAAATGGGATACTCCTAACAACGTATTGCATCCCAGACTGGTCATGTAGATACTACCATATCACGTTGTTGGTGGCAGTGGATAGAAGAAGGCACACATTAGAGACATGAAGAAACTCCACACCTACCGCACATTCTGCAGGAACTGTGTGAGAATATTCAAGCTGTGTGGGGATGAATTATCACAGGACACCATTAGGAACCTCTACAACTCTGAAATGTCTGCCATGTTGCATTATCAAACATGGCAGCCCGACGCCATACTGAGAGACACTACTTCTGTATGTGTAGCTCAATAAATATTCCCCATATTAGTCTAAATGTGTCATCATTTATTGTTCCTGGTGGCCTTTATCTTCCTTCCTAATAGCCCTGGAATCCCACACTGCCTTCTGGGCGCAGCTATTCTTTTGATGATGAGTGTATGTGTATACGTAATAAAAGTAATATGTGCTCTTATCTCTCTTTCTCTCTCTCTTTCTCTCTCTCTCTGTCTCTCTCTCTCTGTAGGAGTTTGAGGTGATAGCTCAGATTAAGTTGCTGCAGCTGGCCTGTAACAACTACAACTTTACCCTCAACGCTCGATTCAGAGAGTGGTTCTCCAGCGTGGACAAACTGACCGAGGCTGAAAGGTCAGCAGGAAAATTTAATACACTCGAGAGTGACAGGGAGAGGGGGAGGGGGGTTAGGCTGTGAATACAACACCAGCCCATAAGTATTTATCTTCATAATGAAGGAATATGTTCAGTAAAACAGAAAGAGAATACTGAGGAGCTGTTTTTCTACAGTTACAGCTTGTCTTGTGAGATCGAGCCGCTGTCGGAGTCAGCCTCCAACACGCTCAAGGCCAAGAAAAACACGGGAATCATCAAACGCTGGAGCGAGTAAGTAACACTCTCCTTCCTTCCTTCACCCTTTCACATTCTTCTTTCTTCCTCTCATCCTCTGTGCATGAACCCCAGATGTAGCTGGTCTGTTTAAGCCTGAAAGTCCTACATCTAAAAGTGATGTCGACCCAATTCAGTGACTGAAAGCAGCTGTAATAATAAGCATGCCTTCTTTTTTTGACTTGCAGTAAATTAATTCTCATCAGCTTTTGGCTTCCTGCTGTTGTGCACATGTTTAAAAGACATATAGAGTATATACAGTAAACCCTGTGCTGTGTGCTACACCAACAATAATAATAATGAGACTTTCATCTTCCTCTCTCTGTCTTTCTCTCTCTGCAGTCGTCAGCCCGTGAGTTCTGCTGAAGCCGGCTGCAGTAGTGCTGGAAGCTCTCACTCTAAGTCCTTTGATCAGCTGCGTTATCCCTCATGTTTGGGCGGTTCGGTGGGCAGTGGCGGAGTGGACGGCGGAGACTCACTCAGCGTAACGTCCGCCGGCTCCAGCAGCTCCGACATTGAGGAGATTAACATCAGCTTCATCTCTGACTCCCCTGATGCACATGAGAAGAAGGTGAGGTCACAGCTCATAGCTGATATGGCATAGCAGTGAAGGTGTGCATTTACTGAAGGATCAAGCACTTCATATGGGCTGGACTGATACTGTACTGACCTTCATTGTTATAGTCATTTATGGCCGTTTCTATAATTCTAAAATTGATGCTGCTGAAGACAGAAGAATCTTCAGACTGCTTGTGAACCATGTATGTGGTACTAGTGGAAATAAAGAGAAGGCTTTTAATTATGCCATTCTGAGTTAATGAATTGAATTGAATTGAATTGAATTGAATTGAACTGAACTGAACTGAACTGAACTGAACTGAACTGAACTGAACTGAACTGAACTGAACTGAACTGAACTAAGTTTGGGTTTTGTTGAGTTTTGTTGAGTTTAACTAAATTGAAAAACAGTGACTTTTAGTGACTTTGTTTACATCCCATATTTTAATCATATAGAAATGTAGGAAAATGGTTGGAATGGCTTCTTTAAATGCTTTCAGTATTTGGTTAATAAAGGCTAATGAAGAATAAAGTCTGAATGTGTTATATAAGCTTTTGTGTAAGCCAAGTTAAGTAGTTTATTATCCAGATGCATAGCACTAACTGTGTCAGTTTTATTGTATCTTAATTTATTTTCATAAAGTTCTGCTTACAATATTTATGCTCCGCCCATTAATGCGTTCTTTTATGCCAGTTGTTGTTGACGTGCTTTACAGAACTTTGGGAAAATCTCTTTAACCTAATGAATTTAGGCTGGAGTTTAGAATTGCTACATACCACTTAACAGCAGATGCCTGAATGTGAGTGAAAGCAGTCAATAAGCATCCCTCACCTGGAAATAACAATCATATTACTAAGTCCGGAGTGTCCGGTCTGATCTGCAAAGGAAAGGTGTGGTTGCAGGTTTGTCCCTCCAACAAACAATCTGACAATCAATACATATTTATATAGTGAAATTTACAACTAATAATGTAACTAAATAACTCCAAACAACTTTAAAACAGTTTATGGGAGGATTAAATAAAAATATAAGAATATATATATATATATAAGGAGTCATTGTGTAGAGGTATAGAATGGAATCCATGAATCCAGGTCCAAACCCACAACTGAAAGTCAAAGGCAACAGTGGTAACTAAAACTCCCTAGAAGATAGAGGAAGAATCCTTGAGAGGAACCTAGGCTCAAGTGCAGACACCATCCTTCTCTGGATGAAGAGAGAATGACAAAACCTATGAGATTTTATGAGCAGATACAACAAAGAAACTGCTTTAACATCTTTCAGAACTTTCTGATTAACCCAGGAAGTAGTGGTGTGAAGTTAGAACCATCTCAGAGGGTCTTTGTCAAAGTAAGCACTAGAGTTCATGACCAGCACCAGATACTGGTGGCTCCCTTGTGGTAACTCTGCTCATGCAGGTTGATGAGCAGGAAAGCATCATTAGGTCAGGTAAGAGGGACAGGCAAGCAACCAATGGACACACAGCTCGGGTGACACCCCGTGACAACTCAGGCAGATGGTCCACTTCAATGGAGTTGGACCAGAGAGCTTATATAAAGAGACAGGAGAGAGAACGATTAATAGGGAGAGAGAGTCGGGGGGAGCAGGACATTAGCACAGTCATGTAAATGTTACTGTATGTTGTAACTTGTAAAAGGATTTACAACCAAACGAGGCACACATGACCAGATGCTGGATTATTGGGTTCAGTTGATTCAACAAGTGAGATCTTGTGTGGTCCTGCATGTTTGGAATGAAACCTGCACCATGCATTTGGAGAGCAGACTGGACATTGAAATTAAAGTCGTCCAGGAACTTGTTAAAGATACGGCATCTGAAGTTGGATTCCTATTCTCTGACTTGTTTTGTAAGTTTTCCATTCCATCTTAAATAGTACCGCAGTTACATTGTGGTCTGTGTTCAAGCTGTAACATTTAAGGTGGAATGGAAGATAGATTAAGAAGCTGAAGAATAGTTAAACATCATGCCTGTGGACAGTTCGGTTCTCTGGAAAGGGAAGGAAAAGTGCTTCACGGAATCTGTCTGATTTGCGTTTCTTATAAGTTCGGATGAAGCTTTCCCTGCGTTCTGTAAAGCCTGTCCTCATCACGTTTGTGGGCGGAGCATGTACATGATCTCCAGCCACTTGTGTTTTCCATGGTGACGGTAGCTCTGCTTCCTTCTTGTAGACGTCCACGCCCTGCGTAAAACATTCCAATTCTACCTTAGGGAAGTGTGGGCCAATGGGAGATCTCACACCAACGGTACTCTCCTCCTCCACCCCTCCATCACTCCATCCATCCCATTATCATTCCATACATCCCTCCTCATTCCCGTCATAACTCCTTCATGCCATTAACCCTTTCATGCATTACTTAATCCTTACATACCCTCATTCATCACTCTATCCCTTTCTCACGTCCTTCATTATTCCATCCATCCTGACATACATCCACCCCCCCACTTCATCATCCCTCCATTGCGTTACCATTCCATTATGTCATCCAACCACCCACCAAACTATCCCTTTGTCCATCACTCCATTGTTTTATCCATCACTCCACTACTTTTGTCTTTCCACCCCCACACTTAGCAAACCATTCCTTAATTCATTCAACCCTGCAGGATCCCATCCCTCCATTCATGCACCCCTCCATGTAACATTCCATCCTTTCCTCCATCCATCCACCCTCTAGGGTCCCATCCCTCCATCAATCCATACCTCCATGGTCCTATCTCTCCATTCATCCACCCCTTCATTTATCACCCAGTCCCTCCATTCATCCATCCTTCCACTTGTCATTCTATCCCTCCAATCATCCTTCCACATATCACTCGGTCCCTCTATCACTTGCTCTGTTTCAGCAGTCCCTCATCTCAGATGCCTCCTGTGTGTGTTTTTCTCTCTGCATCTGACAGCTCATCTCATCACTGACATTCAGTGTGTGTGTGTGTGTGTGTGTGTGTGTGTGTGTGTGTGTGTGTGTACATTACAGACCACAGTTATGGAAGCAAACAGAGATTTTCACAATAAATGCAAACAACCAACACCATAAAACATGCATACTGACGCCCAGTTTAACCCCGGAAGAGTATTTGCTGTACTGTTACACTAGTGTCTCTTGTACTGAGCCTCCTAATCTAACTCGTCTGGGGTCAGGTGGATCAGACGGGTCTGATTAGAGCTGCAGTCAGCAGGAGGTCAGCTCAGTTACTCACCCAGTTACTGCACATGTGGGATATCAGGGTGATCTCATGAAGACATTAAGAGCTGGTATTGCTTCCAAAAGCTTGGCCTGTAGTGTGCATGTTTACTCATTCAGCTCTAACCTCTGACATTTCTGGACATGGTGTGATTATGTTCTTCATACAGCTGCTTCTCTCTCCATCCAGTTTAACCTTCATTTCCAATCTACCTTTCTGATCTTGTGTGTTTGCTCACTGCTGGTGAGCTGCAGTGTTGTGTGGAGTGAAAGTTGTTCTGAGACGGTGTTAATAAAGTGTACCATCACTGTTTCTGCATCTGTAAGTTACCTGTCCAGGTCTCCTGTCCTGTAAACGTGTCCTCAGATCAACTTTCCATGGTGAAAAAGCCTTCCTGCGCATTAACCCTTAGAAGTTCTTAAAATCACATTACATCATTATTTAAATGGGATTATGTAGTTGCATCATTGGTTATGTGATGGGTTGTGCTGTCCAGGTTCAGCCCATGATATTTAATCAATAATAACACAATTCAAATAATGATTTCCCTCTTCTTATTCAAGTATAATAAACGAGTAATAGATTATTTATGTTACTCTACATCATGTTTTATGTCTGGTCAGAGCCGGGACTGCAGCTTCTAAGGGTTAAGCACATCTCTTATGATTTCTTTGATGTCTTTCATTGCAACAACCCATATGAACACATCTGAATACATTCCTTCATTTTTCTTTTCTTCTCATTCGTTCTTTGTACTTTTTCACCGCCTACTTTTGAGAGTTAGGAGACTCACTCTTTTCTGTGTGTTAAACTCCGACTCTCTCTATTGTGTGTTAAACTTGGATTCACCTTTTCTGTGTGTTACACTCAGACTCACTCTTTTCTGTATGTTAAACTCAGACACATTTTTTTTCTGTGTTAAACTCAGACTCACTCTTTTCTGTGTGTTACACTCAGACTCACTCTTTTCTGTGTTAAACTCAGACACATTTTTTTTCTGTGTTAAACTCAGACTCACTCTTTTCTGTGTTAAACTCAGACTCACTCTTTTCTTTGTGTTACACTCAGACTCACTCTTTTCTGTGTTAAACTCAGACTCACTCTTTTCTGTGTGTTACACTCAGACTCACTCTTTTCTGTGTGTTACACTCAGACTCACTCTTTTCTGCGTTACACTCAGACTCACTCTTTTCTGTGTGTTAAACTCAGACTCACTCTTTTCTGTGTGTTAAACTCAGACTCACTCTTTTCTGTGTTACACTCAGACTCACTCTTTTCTGTGTTTAAACTCAAACTCACTTTTTTCTGTGTGTTAAACTCAGACTCACTCTTTTCTGTGTGTTAAACTCAGACTCACTCTTTTGTGTGTTAAAACTCAGACTCACCTCTGTTTCTGGTGTTAAAACTCAGACTCACTCTTTTCTAAGTGTGTTAAACTCAGACTCACTTTTTCTGTGTCTGATCTATCTCTTTATTCTGTGTTAAACTCAAACTCACTTTTTTCTCTGTGTGTTAAACTCAGACTCACTCTTTTCTGTTTTAAACTCAGACTCACTCTTTTCTGTGTTAAACTCAGACTCACTCTTTTCTGTGTTTTACACTAAGACTCACTCTTTTCTGTGTGTTAAACTAAACTTCATTCTTTTCTGTGTTAAACTCAGACTCACTCTTTTTCTGTGTTACACTCAGACTCACGACTAATCTTTTCTGTGTGTTAAAAAGACTCAGACTTGGTCTGTTTTTGCTTCTCTTCTGTGTTTACAACTCGACTCACACTCTTTTCTGTGTGTTACACTCAGACTCACTCTTTTCTGTGTTAAACTCAGACACATTTTTTTTCTGTGTTAAACTCAGACTCACTCTTTTCTGTGTTAAACTCAGACTCACTCTTTTCTGTGTGTTACACTCAGACTCACTCTTTTCTGTGTTAAACTCAGACTCACTCTTTTCTGTGTGTTACACTCAGACTCACTCTTTTCTGTGTGTTACACTCAGACTCACTCTTTTCTGCGTTACACTCAGACTCCGACGTTTCTCTGTTAAAACTCAGACTCAACACTCTTTTCTGTGTGTGTTAAACTCAGACTCACTCTTTTCTGTGTCACACTCAGACTCACTCTTTTCTGTGTTTAAACTCAAACTCACTTTTTTCTGTGTGTTAAACTCAGACTCACTCTTTTCTGTGTGTTAAACTCAGACTCACTCTTTTCTGTGTTACACTCAGACTCACTCTTTTCTGTGTTAAACTCAGACTCACTCTTTACTGTGTTTAAACTCAGACTCACTCTTTTCTGTGTTTAAACTCAAACTCACTTTTTTCTGTGTGTTAAACTCAGACTCACTCTTTTCTGTGTTACACTCAGACTCACTCTTTTCTGTGTTACACTCAGACTCACTCTTTTCTGTGTGTTAAACTCAGACTCACTCTTTTCTGTGTGTTAAACTCAGACTCACTCTTTTCTGTGTTAAACTCAGACTCACTCTTTTCTGTGTGTTAAACTCAGACTCACTCTTTTCTGTGTGTTAAACTCAGACTCACTCTTTTCTGTGTTTAAACTCAGACTCACTCTTTTCTGTGTTTAAACTCAAACTCACTTTTTTCTGTGTGTTAAACTCAGACTCACTCTTTTCTGTGTTACACTCAGACTCACTCTTTTCTGTGTTACACTCAGACTCACTCTTTTCTGTGTTAAACTCAGACTCACTCTTTTCTGTGTTACACTCAGGCTCACTCTTTTCTGTGTTAAACTCAGACTCACTCTTTTCTGTGTGTTAAACTCAGACTCACTCTTTTCTGTGTTACACTCAGACTCACTCTTTTCTGTGTTTAAACTCAGACTCACTCTTTTCTGTGTTTAAACTCAGACTCACTCTTTTCTGTGTTAAACTCAGACTCACTCTTTTCTGTGTTAAACTCAGACTCACTCTTATCTGTGTGTTAAACTCAGACTCACTCTTTTCTGTGTGTTAAACTCAGACTCACTCTTATCTGTGTGTTAAACTCAGACTCACTCTTTTCTGTGTGTTAAACTCAGACTCACTCTTATCTGTGTGTTAAACTCAGACTCACTCTTTTCTGTGTTAAACTCAGACTCACTCTTTTCTGTGTTAAACTCAGACTCACTCTTTTCTGTGTGTTAAACTCAGGTTTACTTTTTTCTGTTGTTGCAAAACATCAATTTTAACATTTTTTTTCTTCTGTCTCTCCTCCTCCTCTCTTTCCTTCCCCCTTCTCTCTTTCTCCCTCCCTCTTTCTTTTCTCTCTCTCTCTCTCTCTCTCTCCTTTTTCTCTCCCTCTCTCCCTCCTCTCTGTCTCTCTCTCCCTACTCTCTCTGTCTCTACTCTTTCTTCCTACTCTCTTGCTCCCTACTCTCACTCCTACTCTTTCTCCCTACTCTCTCTCTCCTCATCCTCTCTCTCTCCTCTCCATCCCTTCTTTCTCCCCCCTCTCTCACTCTCTCTAGTTCTGGGAGTCCACCTCTCTCTCCTCTCTCGATGCCTCTGCCCTCGGCTCCGGCTCCGGCTCCAGCAGTGCCTCGTCCTCCTCCGTCTCCTCCACTCCAGTCACTCTCTCTCGTTCGCACAAGCGCTCTGTGTCCGGCGTCTCCAGCTACTCCTCCCTCTCTTTGCCACTCTACAACCAGCAGGTGGACGACTGCTGCATCATCAGGGTCAGCCTGGATGTTGACAACGGGAACATGTACAAGAGCATTCTGGTGAGTTACGGAGGACAGTAACAGAGGCCTGTGGTGATCTCCTCCCTGCTGAATAACCTATAGAAGAGTGTTTTAAGATGTGTTCCCAAACATCATTCACTTATTCCATCTAAATTGTTCACACTCATCTTTTAGTGAAGCTTACTCTTTAAAAGTATCTTCTGAGTGACAACAAAATAACATGGATTAAGTCAGACATATAGATATGGGCTGTAGAGGGGGCTGCAAAGGTAATGGCAAGAATGGGCATGGTAACCCAGCCTCCTGCCAAGTGTCCTGAAGTTTTTAGCAAGAAGTATTAACCGATCAGCTGAGCAGTGTTCTTGGCCCACCTGTACTAACACCATGTACAGTTTAGTCTGACTATGAGCATAGAGCCAGTACTGTATTGTGTTATGAGTATAATTGATTGCCTTTCTGATCATGATGTGTGTGTGTGTGTGCCTGTGTATGTGTGTGTGTCTGTGTGTGTGCGTGCGTGCGTGTGTGTGTGTGTGTGTGTCTGTGTGTGTGTCTGTGTCTGTGTGTGTGTGTGCGTGTGTGTGTGTGTGTGTGTGTGTGTGTGTGTGTGTTTCAGGTAACGAGTCAGGATAAAACTCCTGCCGTAATCAGGAAGGCCATGGTGAAACACAACCTGGACCGAGAGAGGCCAGAGGACTATGAGCTGGTGCAGAAAATCAGTGAGGAGAAAGGTGTGCACTTGCCTGGCTCATTTCTTGTTGAGATTGCTCACTCTACTACTCTACTACTAAACCTCTCTGTCCCTTTATAGGACTTATAGATTATTATTATTATTTTATAACCTTACTTTGCAAATGCCTTAAATGCCTTAAAGTTTTGCATCTCAGAATAATATATATATATATATTTTTAACATTGTTTAAAATGTATGCATATATATATTTAGATTTCTGTGTTTGTGTGAAGCACTTTAAGTTCCCGCTTTGTAAGCAAGGTGCTATACAAATAAACATGCTTTGCCAGATCTATGAATGGACTCTAATTGGTTGAATGTTTTGGGCTTTGTTTAAGTCTAGGGTCAATTAGATAACTGTATTACACAGATGAGTCACATTATTATGACCATTTCCTACTTTTAACAACAGCAGCATATTTGGTTATGAATCCATCATTGCAGGTCACGTATATCCATACATTCTGATTGCTTTTTCTGGGGCAATGGGATCTCCCAGCAAGACAATGCGACATGTCACGCGGCTAGGATTGGCCGACACTGGATGGAGGAGCATGACCAAGCTTTTTAAGTACTACCCTGGCCCTGTAATTCCCCAAACTTGAACCCACCTGAGCATCTGTGGGACCACCACAATTGTTTTGTTGGCTTTGTTGATGCTCCCCACATCCCCTTCAGCAGCTGTGAGATGCACTGCAGTCAGAATGGCTCCAGATAATTGTGACAACCTACCAGGACCTTACCGAGTCATTCTCAGCCTGCCTAGCTGCTGTCTGTGCTGCACACAGCAGTTTCTCTGGATGTTAGCTGGAAGTCATAATAATGTGGCTCGATTGTGTGGAATAGAGAAAATCTCCAATGTACCAATGAGATTGGAGATACATTTAGCCATTGATGTTAAGGGTAACGTAAATATGTCCTGAGCTGATTTGTTCCTTGTTTTCCGCAGAGTTGAAAATTCCAGACAATGCCAACGTTTTCTACGCCATGAACTCCTCAGCCAACTACGACTTTGTCCTAAAGAAGCGTGGCTTCCCACGGACAGGCCGCACCAAGCATGTGGCCAGCTCCACTCTGCCTCGGATGAAACAGAAAGGCCTGAGGATTGCTAAGGGGATTTTCTGACCCCTCACATTTCCCTACAATCTCTCACCTGTCTCTCCTCACTCTACCGCGGGCCTCAGCTTCTGCTGCTGTACGTTAGCATCCAGGCTAATGGAGACCTGCTGTGGATAAGCAGGTAATGTTAAAGGGTCAAAGACTGGGAGAAAAAAAAAAGTCACTGCCAGCTCAGGAGGCTGCCAGTAGCAGGCACAGTGGTTATGAAAGGACAGTTTGCTATGTTTACAGATGCTCCAGAAACCACTTCCTGTGTCAATCCACCTCTGGTGAGGTCACTGCTTGTGAACTGCGGACTGGACCATGTGCCAAGTTGCAGACTCCCTCACTGCCAGTTTTGGGACAGCCTGGAGCAGTTTGGAGGCAAAGTGCACAATATGTGGCTAACTTGATGACTAGCTCCCGTTTTTTAAGCTTCTCCTGCAGAAAAGTTACTGAAACTTTCTTGCAAACTCCTAGCAAAGTTTGCCTTGGTGGACTGTGACCTGAAGGCATATACACTTGAGCTTGTGCTCAGTTCCTTTTCTCTTTTTCTAACACTTTTGGGTTGTAAAGAGCACTGCAACTTAGTCTGAATTGATGAGATGAGTGGACCTGTCTGGTGTTTTGCAAGTGAAAGGCCTCCAAACAAGTGGTCAGAAATCGAGATACTCTATTTTTCCTGGTCTTCAATGTCTAAGAGAACCTTTATGTCCAGTTTTGTGAAACAAAAAGGGCATTACTACAGCAGACGTTCTTTTAATGATGACTATTCTCCTCAAGTTTCTGTTGCAGACACTCTTTTTAGGGGTTCCAAGCACCAAAGGTGCTGGAAGCTTATAGTCTTTGAGTATTGTTTTCTCCGTGTCTTTTCCTCTAATTGGTGCTAACTAACACTGACGTCCTCCAGCCGGCACTCTCGCCATCGTTTTTAGAGCCTCGCCTTGCTAAAGGAACCATGCAGCTGGATGGATGACGCCTAGCCACTGTGCTAGCATGCTAGCACACTGCTCACGTGATGAACTGGACAGCACTAGAAGTGATTGATAGAGTGACTGATGACCAGGTTTTCCCTGGCTGCCTTTAAGAGTTAGTGATGATGGGATTTGTACGTCATGGACTGTATGTAGTCAGGTTGAGCAGCAGATTCGGCTGGAATTGCCTACTCCTTCTCCACTCATTCCAAAAGAGCAGGGATATTATAGGATTGATATTATCTCGCTGTATTCTGGGCAGCATTTCCCAGGCTCCGATCGGCCAGGCCCATTCACTTGATGAATCCGAAATTGGCTGGGAGTAAACAGGGAACCCAAAGACAAGTGGGAATTGACCTCAAGGTAAAAAAAAAAAAAAGATGTTAAACCTGAATGAAGACAGATAGAAAGAAAGAGAGACAGATGATGGATGGAAAGCGATAGAAGACAGATAAACCTGAATGTTGTTTCGTGAACTGTGATATTCTAGTGTTGCGTCTAGTCGGTGTTGGGGGGAAAACGAATAACAGAACAAAATCCATTGCCATTAATATCACCATTTCTGTTCCTCGGTCTAACATTACTGAACATTACTGAACACTATAAGTCACTATAATAACACTAAACTGAAGTTAAGGGGGCTTCATTAATTTACTATAGACTCTGCCTGTTACATAGATGTTGCACAGCACTGTGTATACCAACCTTCCACCTGCTTACTGGTAGTATCCAGCTGCAGCCCTGTAAGTCAGTCCTTTGTCCGGAAAATGCCTGATGTTGGGCAGATGTTAGCCAACAAGCTAACCAGTTAATTACATTCTGTTGGTGAGGTAGCTAATGTATAAAAGATTAGCTCCTTATGGATTAAGGTTGCTGTAAGCTAGCTACATCGATTACCAACAGTTAGTTCCGCAAGTTAGTGTTACTAATGTTACTGTGAGATACCTCAATAACACGTTACCTAGCTAGTTCGCTAGCTTGTTGGCTAACTTCAAGTCAAGTAAAGACTACCTAGTATTGTGGCCTAGTCATGCCTTGTCATGTCTTTCCAAAGTGCTTATTGGAAAGTCAGCGCTCATTTTCTCTCCTGAAAGACTCAATAACGCAGTAAAAGGGAGTTTTCCTGCCAAATTGGCTCTTTTTTAGTTTGAAGGACAGGACTTCCTTTGACTTTTTCCTATGTCCTCCTTCATAATACCAAGACCATATAGCAATCATGAAGTGGGAAAAATAATCGCTAGTGGGCCGAAATGGGACTCAGGGATCTGTTGCCTGCTTAATGATGGAATAAGTCCCTCTCCTAACTTTCCCCAAAACCATTTGACTATGTTTCTTGAAATGTTGTTTACATGGTGGTTCTTGTTTGTGAATCCTCTCTGGCTTCACCCACCATATACTCAGTCAACCCAGTGCTTGGGGAGCCTGGGGCTGGTTCAGCCCGGAAGCTGGTCCAGTCTGGGTCAGCCGGGGGCAGGGTCAATGGGGCTGCAGCTGGATGTCACTCCTGCTTACCGCGAAAGAGAGATAGAGACTCACTGAATGACCGTCATAACACAGGGGTGAAGGACGAATATACCAACTGTGAGTTTTTACAGATTAAGTTGAACATGAGTTTGGATTACATCCAGGTATTAATGTCTCACATTTCCAGAAGGTAACCGCGTGCCCTTTTAGATGTGGTGATGTGTGCATGTATCTGTGGGTGATATGCATGTGTCTGTTTGTGTGTATGTGCACACGGTGGTGGACAGTTACAATAACAGTGGCGTGCATGCAGTGAGTTAGTGTACCTGCATACGTTTTTAATCCGTTCTTTATAATTTATCACACTTTTTATTTACATTTCAGTTTGGGGTGCAAAAGTACTCAAGAATGCTGAGTTCAGGGTGTGATTTGGTTCGTTAGGAGGTCACATGCTGGCTTTAATGCTATACTATAGAGAGTATAGAGTCTGGTGTGCTTCTCTCTAACCTTAATAATTACAGCTCTAGAAGCTCTTTAGAATGAAAGCCCAGTCCAGCCCAGGGTGTGTGTGTGGGTACCATAGGCCATGCGACCTCTACACCCTACGCACTACTAGACATGTGTCACTAATGGAAGAAAACTGGTCTCTTTAAATTGAAGTGGTTACAGTTTAGAGCAGACCACTCCTAATGCAGTGCACATTTTATTTGTCAGTTTTTTGACCCATTGCACACATGTTCACTAGAAAGCTAAATACAGCTATTATGTTAATGAAACGTGCAATAATAAAATATAATACACTCATCATCAAAACAATAGCTGCACCCAGAAGGAAGTGTGGGATTGCAGTGCTATTGGGAAGGAAGATAAAGGTTTACAGGAACAATACATGATACATTTAGACTGATATGAGCCATATTTATTGAGCTATGCATCCAGAAGTATTGTCTCTCAGTATGGTATCACGCTGCCATGTTTACTAATGCCAGATGTCTCAGCATGGAGCTGTAGAGGTTCCTAATGGTGTCCTTTGATAATCTATCCCATGCAGTTTGAATATCTTCACACAGTTCCTGCTGGAACTCGTCACTGAAGATGAGCCGCATTCTGAGTCACTCCAGGACAGTGTGGCACGACACCATTGCAGCCTTTGATGATGTTCACGTGGTGTTAAGGGCAGTCGTAGTAGTGGTCTGTGTGCATGTAGATAGTGCTGGCATTAATGGGATGACTGATGTTTCACCGCTGAGAGTGAAACAATGTGAATCATTCGCATGTCTCATTATGTCAAACCTACCCACCAAGTTTAATTCTAGGTTGATTCCTTTTGAGTGCAGCTATTTGAGCAACTTTTGTTTTGGTGTTGAGTGCATAGCAACTTCATTCTGTTCCCAAAAGACTTTAAGTGGAACTAACAATATTAAATAAATATTATATAATATAAAGATCCATAATCTGCAGCACTTCTACTGCTCAAATACACTCGAAGTGCACTCAACTCAAGTACCAGTTACTCATTTATTCAGCATGATTATCATTTTTCAATATCTCACACGCTGTATGTTTATGCTCCGCTTTCTTAGCATAAGAGCAGGCTTTGTTTGCTTTGTCCACCGCCTGTGTGTGCATATACGTGTGTGTGGGGGTTTAGAGTTGATTTATTGAGATTGTTACATCTTCTAATAATATGAGTTTCAAAAACAACATAAAGGGCCAAAGATCATACCGATCATCCTAAACAAACCTTTCACTTATAAACACTGCCTGTTCGGATAAACAAGCCACTTTCTCTCTCACTCTTACAGATGAATATCATTCAGCAAGCTGGTGCCATTTGCTCTCTTTTACTGTAAATGGGGAAAAAAGGAAAGAAAAACACTTTCTAACAATTAACACATATGTTTTCTTTTCTATGTTCTTTTTGTAAGTTTTGTATGATATGAAATGTCCATTGTACCTTTTTGTTGCGTTTTCTCTGGGTGTGTGTGTGTGTGTGTGTGTGTGTGCGTGTGCGTGCGCTCACTCTATTTATTAATTTGTAAATACTTTTTGTAGCATTGTACATTTTGTTTTCTCTCCCTTGTAATTACAAAATTAATATATATGTAAATATGAATATATCTATGCGAAGTTTATACCGCTGTTATTGTGGGTTTGATTGGCTCCAGGCTCTTCATTGACTTTTGGTTTTCCTGTTCGATCTTGTGTCTTTTTTTGTACAATGGGTCAATTTTGATATTGCTTTCTCTCCCCTTAAATGCTGTTTCTAGTGTCGGAGAAAACAACAAAACCCACCTAATAAACATAGTGTGTAAACAGAGTGAAAAACCTCTTTTCTGTTCACTGTCTTTGCGCACAGCTGATGATCCAGATGATCGTTCCTGTCCAATCCGAAACAGGTATCTCCTAAATGGTAACTTTACTGTAGAAGACAAAAACCTCATTTAATTTCAAAGTAAGTCAATGGAACCAGACTTTTTTTTATTAGCAGTTTGGGTCATTTCTGTTGGTCCGTCCATCATGAAATTGGTGCACAGTGTACAGGGCAGCTGCTGTGTTCAAATGATGCATAAAAGTGAAAATAGGCTAAATATTAAGATTCATGTTTATCGGTTGACAGCCATGACATAATAGACTTTATATACACAACGTGCATCATACTAAAGAGCTCACTGATGTTAAATGTGACACTTTCATAGGATGCCATATGTACCGTAAGAAAACCGCTATGGAATTGTGGTCCTACTAGAGCTGCCCCAGACGACTGTAAGTGCTATTATTGTTCAACTGAATCATCTAAGAGCACCCACAGTCAAGTCAGATCAAGCTTTATTTGTGTAGGGCCTGTTACAACAGATGTCGTCACAAAGCAGCTTTACAGAGAATCCGGGTCTAAGCCCCCAGTGAGCAAGCCATGGCCAACAGTGGCACAACTCCCTTGGAGCAAGGGGAAGAAACCTTGAGAGGAACCAAGACTCAAAAGGAGAACCCATACTCCTCTGGTCCATGCTAGACAAGCACAAAAGCAAATAAATTGATCAGAATTTACAAGCATATGCAATATTAAATAAAGAAAAGCAGACCAGTCACATCATCCCTACTTTGTCTCTTGTTGTTGTGTTTAAGGCTACCCACACTGTAGTGTGTGGGCTTATACGAGGTCCTGGAAAGCTAGTTAGTTTTTTTGCCAAATGAATTTGTAATGAAATCGAATTGCTTTATTGGCTGGTTAGCATGCTGACTAACCTAGCTAGCTATAGAGTGACCAGACTCCGCAGAGACACCAACAATATCTGCGACTACTTTCACACTTCTCCTCACTGAATGTTTGCAATTGCGGCTGTTGGGTCAGCTACAGCGACAAGGCCCATCCTTACATCATTCACACGTCTCACAATGTCAAACCTACCCACCAAATTCTATTCCTGTTGGTTGATTCTTCCTGGGTGCAACTGTCTATGCAACTATTCTTTTAAAGACTAGTGTATATGTACAAACATGCATCATACAAAGCTCATCGAGTCTTCTCTTCCATGTTTACTACCACACTGCTGAGAACTGGAACCAAATCTTCGCTGTCCAATGAAAAACAAGTATCTCCAAAATGGCAACTTTACAGGGAAGGCCAAAAACCTCATTTAACTTTAATGTAAGTCAATGGAACACCGTTCCAAACAGATTTGTGCCATTTCTATTGGTCCATGCGTCATAAGATTTTCACTCAGTGTAAGCAGCAGCTGATATGTTCAAATGATGCATAAAAGTAAAAATGGACAAAAGTGGAGATACATGTTTTTCATTGGACAGCCACGAAATGCTGGTAGGAACAACAAGTCCAGAAAGCATAAGCTGGTGTCTACAATTGGTCCGAAGAATATGTTAGAGCCAATTGTTTACAATGTCACTTCACTATGTCATAATTCATTTGCATAAATCTGAGAACTGGATTTGTTGCTTGTTGCTCAGTCGGCATTTCCCATATGAAATGACAGGTGGCTTGTCGCTCTGTCGCCTGCTTGTGTGAATGCGGGGTTAGAGTCATATTAAAGTAATGAGGAACAGTGAGAACTACAGTGAGAATCTATTAGTAAGAATAAGACAAGCGTTCAGTACTTTATGAGGCAGAGGAAGAAACGACTGGTTATTTTGTGAATCAGGAAAATTAAGTCTATGATAAAACAGCTCACTCATAAAGCAGTAGACCACATATGCATAGAGGGGGCCCACTGAGTCTTGAAGTATCCTATCCTCTGTTAAATTGCTCAAAAGGTCCAAACTGCCTCTGGAAGAAACATAACTGAGATGCACACAAGGGTAAGATCAATGTGCAATGCCAAGCTTCAGGTGGAGTTGTGTAAAAGATGCCACCACTGGAGTCTGGAGCCATGGAAACGTTCCCTGGAGTGAGGAATCACAGGTTCACTAGATACCATGAACAATACCTACCGGAATGCATAGAGTCTACGGTAAAGTTTGTTGGAGGTGGGATACAGACAGACAGAAGCTCAAGTGTGTTAAACCTGCTGTCAGTACTGTGAAGAAGTGGACCAGTGAGGCTAAAGTAGGGCTTCAGGACTGACAGACTGGTGTGTGTTTGACGTTGCTTCAAGCACCCTGGATAAATACAACGACACTGTGACATCCTACATCAGCTTCTGTGAGGACATCTGTGTCCCCACCAGGACTCGCATTAAATACAATAATGACAAGCCCAGGTTTAATGCCAGACAAAAGCAGCTGTGCCGGTCTAAGTAGGCAGCCTACAGGGGTGGGGACCGGGCACTGTATAATCAGGCAAGGAACACTCAACATAGAAATCAGAGCTGCAAAGAGGAGTTACTCCAGCAAGCTGAGCAGAATGATGTCTACAAATGAGCCATCAACTGTTTGGAAGTGCTTGGAGAACTTTACTGGCTACAAAAGGACACCCCACCAGACAGTGAGGGATCGTCAGCTGGCTAACGATCCTCATACGTTATACTGCAGGTTTGAAAAGCCCAGCACCACACACATATATTTACTGTATTTAGCTGACGCTCTTATCCAGAGCGACTTACAAGGTTAGTCATATTACAGGTGGGCCAATGTAGTGTTAGGAGCCAACGGACTCTTATTGGTGTAGCACAGCATAGTCACTCAGCCTGGGATTCGAACCCCAGTCTCCCACGTGTGGTGGTAGTTACTTGGTGGGTAGTGGTGTTATCCGCTGAGCTACACCAACCACCAATACAACTCCAATTCACACTCCTCTGACACTCAGCCACCCATTCAGCCTGCCTTGAAGATCTGCGAGGAGGACGTGCACAGAAGCAAAAAGTGAAGAAAGCACCAGGCCCAGATTCAGTATCACCATTCTGCCTAGGAACTGTGCAGACCTTGTCTTCATGAAGATCTTCAACAGGTTGCTGGAGCTCTGTGCTTTAAACACTCCACAATAATACCCATCCCCAAAAAGGCAACCATCACTGGACTGAATGACTACAGACCTGTCGCACTGACCTCTGAAGTCATTAAAACCTTGGAGACTGGTTCTCAGTCACCTGAAGGACATCACGTACCCCCTGCTGGACCCACTGCAGTTTGCATACACATAGAGATACACATATTGTTTGGTTTACAGGTATGTAAGGTAGTGTGTGTGTGTGTGGTTGTGTGTGCTAGGATGTGTGTGTGTGTGTACTGTATTATGTTGATACTCTATGTGCACTGTGAGCTACTGTAACCAAAGACAAATTCCTTGTATGTGTGAACATACTAGGCAAATAAAACTGATTCTGATTCTGATAAACTGATTCTAGCAAAGTGTGATGGTAAGTCTACAGCACATTAAGACGATTTAGACAAGGATATAATTCCAGCTTTGTAGCAGCAGTTTGGGGAAGAGCCCTTTCCTGTTCTAGCATGATTGTGTCACTGTGCACAAAGCCAGCTCTTTAAAGACATGGCTTGACGAGTTTGGTGTGGAGGGGCTTCAGTGGCTGACCTTAACTCCACCAGACACCATTGTAATGAACTGGAACAGTGATTGTGAGCTAGACCTTCTCATCCACTCATCAACTGATTGGGCATACATTCTCACAGACAAACTCCACAATCTTGTGGAAGGATTTCCCAGAGGAGTGGAGGCTGTTAAGGTCTCAAAGTTCCATGTTAATGTCCATGGGTTTGAAATGGCAACTCATATTGGTGCGATGCTCAGGTATCCACTCAATTTTGGGCATGTGCTGATTTATCTAGTATCAAAGTGGAAGGTTTGAGCATCAGCAAAGCGGTTCCAGAAGCTGAACCCACAGAACAGTATGAAGCTTGTAATACAGCCGAACAAATTAAATGTAAATGAATTCATGGTAATTTTACTGTCTATTAACAGTCATATTAATTTATATAGCTCAGAAACGTAAATAAATAATTACATTGAGGTTAATTTATGAAGATAAATATTAATGTAGTTTTATTTATCTATCAGTTTTAGTGAACTGTGCTCTGAGATACATTCTGCCACATGGCCACTAGATGGCGGCCAAAACTCATTATTCCACAAGAACTACCTGGCCATTATTCCTCAATTAGAAATCAGGGGGCCTGAGAAGTGACCTTGAGGAGCGATTACTATTGTCCTCACTCACCACAACGCTTAAACAGCTGCATGCAGGAGACCAATTAACCCCATTCAGATATAACAAGAATACTGATTGGCCATTTTTGTCAATGTGATTTTGTATAGCCACAGCTTTGATGAATTAATGGCACCTATGTGCAGGTTGTTATTGTTGTTATACTTTTATATCCATTGTTTCATTCAAACAAAACAGTCTTGTGTGGCCAAAAGACTAGATTTAGATTTAATGTGATATAATACAGGAACATATGGATCAATGGAAGGTTAACTTTTCTGATAATAACAGAAAACCTTTTTATATAAAGATCACAACTACAAAAATAAATAAATAAATAAAAATATGGTAAAGACAAAAACATGGCCTCTGAGGCCAAAGTGGTCCACCTATCTAAAAAATGCATTTGGCCCACCTCTTCCAAAACAGACCTGGTCCACTTCTGGCACAGATACAGTCATGCTACCCTGTGACAAAACTACATGTGAGCAATAAGTGGACCATAAACTATAAAACTCATATGATCCACATGTACCAAAACACTCATAAAACACTCTCATAAATACAGCAGTGCTGCCTTCTTTTGGCTGATGAGTGGCCCTAATCTGGTGCATATGTGGCCCACATCTAGCAACCGGGTACGGCCTAGCAAAATGCTGTCAATCCATGTGGCAAGTGGGTCAGATGAAAATGGGGAATGTAGACCAGATTTGGCCCAGGACATTTTTGCTATCTTGGTCCTGACCGAAATAGCAGCCCATTGTAATCGTGGCTGTGTTTTGAGAATCCCCTTCCAAAGCAAGTACTATTGTTGTTGCCCACCCAAATACTTTGAATGCCCACCCAAGGATGACATCCTAGTAACACTTCTAGCATAATCCTGCTTACAGCAGGAGTTTGCAGACGTACTGATGATGTTTAAGGTTAATTGTGTCTCTGATATGCAGTACGCGGCACGACACTATAAAATAGCATGCATCTGAATCTGCTCCCTTTGTAGTTTCCCTAGTTAAGGTGATTAGGACGCGACCAGGCTCTGGCTGTCAGTGCTGTGTGCCCTTGGAGCGCTAGCAGTTTGTGGCCACACAAAGCCTCTAACTCTTTTTGAGTAACTTTATTACAGGTAGGTCCTGCTCTCTGAGCGCTTGAAACTGATTTCTTTTGTTTTTCCATGGGAGGTTTTGAAATGAAGCTCCGGCTGAGCGGGCTGGTTAACTTCTTTCTACATTTTTCCCCCCCCCCCCCTTTTCTTGCTAGCTAACCCCAGTTTTTCTAACGGTTTGAAAGGCTCGGCTGAGCGGGGTGCTACACAGGACTATTAAAAGGCTTTCATTTACATAAATCGTAAAATATATGATGTATTATTTAAATTAGTTTTATGTATTATCTTTCATCCTTTATATGGGAAATAGCTAACTACATTGTCTCAGTACAGATTAAAAAATACACACAAAATATTTTCAATGAAAAAATAAAATATACTTGTAAACGTCTAGGAAATACCTCTGTGTAGGTCGAACAACAACATATATCTCCCACAAGTGGCTATCGTATGTAACAGTTCAGCACTTTCAAAACTCGAATTAAATTAAATCTCTAAATTATTAATAATTAATAGAGGATTTAGTCCCGGAATGGTCCCCATACATCCATAACGAGGACTGGATTTTATTTGTGTATTATTTGTATAAGATTCATTTGCGAGGTTGTGACTAAGGAGGGTTAAAACTACAGTTCCCGTAATGCCGCTACTAGCACTTCCGGGCTAGCCCGGATGTGTGGCGCTACTGTACGTACATGTGTGGAGAATTACTGTATAAAAGCATAAGCGAATAGTGACTTTCTCATAATTTCACAGTGATTCTGAGGGTAAGTCTCGTTTTTGTTGGCTAGCTGTTTGACTGAACATCAGAATTTTCTTCATTCGAAGAGTGTTTATACTCTAAATGATATAAACAAACATAGAAAGCTGCTGCTGATTATTCTAAATTCGTTTGGATTAGTTACAGCCTTTAGAAATATTCCTGCTTAAGTAATAGTATAGGGGAATTGCTGGTGTAGCTTAAATGGCCGAACTTGCTTTACTTGCTCAGACATTACAGTGACCTTTGTCTGTTGGCTTGAATTGCTGGGCTGAACTTCAGCTGTCAAAGAATGTTTTCCAGTGCAGTCTAGGACTCCCAGTAAGTCCATCTTTTTACTTTATTACAGCTCCTAGTGCACAAGAACCAGGAACTGGTGTTCTTGATTGTTTGGTTCAGTGGAAATATTAGTACTGACCAGTTTTTGATTGCATGTAATGATAAGTGACATTTTGGTCTGAAACATGATAAAATGAAGCAAATAAAGGTTTTCTAATAACACAAAGTTTCATAAAATTGCAGATTCCCAACATATTTGGTAAATTTTTCTGAAGTATTCGAAGGAGCCTTGACTGGCGAGAATAACAGTGCTGCGCTGCTAAAATTGTTCAATAATCTTTCAGTAATCCAGTAAAAAAATAAGCTGTTTCTTTCTTTATTACATTTCTTTACACATCTTTATTAGTTAACAATTGCTCCTGTTTTCCTTTCCCTGAAGCAACCTTCAGGGTATTACTGCTGCTGAATTAAGGTGAATACCTCACTAATTTACTGTTATTTCTTTCATTTTCAGGAAAAATGGGGTTTCTACTTTCCAAATCCATGGACCAGAATATGAAGAAGCAGCAGGAGTTCATGCTCCACAACGCTCGAGTCCAGGTACGAAAGCATAAATGGAAAATATGAAGAAATAATATTATTGTCTCTAAATCTAAGACTATTTATTTTCATTTTGGAACTTAATACACATAATCTGAAAGGAATGCCGATATGCAGTATAATGAACTTGTGCAATGCTATTAAATAATTATATATTTTTTGTACAAGAGTTTTGTGTAACAGGTTCAAAATATTAAAAAATCTCATTGAAGCCAAATAACAAAAATATAGTAAAGCAGGATTCAAGGGCCCTAGGACAGTCCTCAGTCTTAATGAGTGAATGGCCTGGAGTCTTTGGAGTATATACTTACCAGCCACTTCATTAGGTTCCCCTCCTTGTATCTACACTCATTGTCTGTTTTATCAGCTCAACTAACCATATAGGAGCACTCCGTAGTTCTACAGTTACAGACTGTAGTCCATCTGTTTCCCTGTATACTTTATTGCCCTGTTCTTTAATGATCAGGACCCCCATGAAAACACCACCAAGGCTGTGTTGAATATGACCTTATAGCATTACTGTATGTCTCAGTATGTTTATCCTGCTATCTTGTTAGTTGAACCTCTTTATCCTTAACAATGCAGTCTTTCATGCTAATCCTACAGTTCTACTGTTTATACCACAATACTGTCTGTGGTACCGATTTTCCTTTCCTGGAAACTAAATGTTTAAATATTCTAAATATTTCAACACCTGCATAAACAAAAATATAAAACAAATGGTTTGCTTAAGAACGGTTTTGCCTTGCAGCTCTCTGCATGTACCTTGGCTCCATACATGGGTTTAAATCCTTATCACAAACTATTGTAAAAAAAAGAGGTCAGGCAACATATTAATAACAATTTCATTTAATACCCTTTGGGAGGGAGATTTTAGGGTTTAAGACGTCTGGTCTCTATCACTGCCACCACCAGGGTTGCCAGAGTGCTGCAATTATTTCCAGCCACAAAAAGGTTCCAAAACTACCAAAATGCATGACAAAGTGTCCAAAAGCATAAAAACAATATATGAGGTGAGTATTTTTTTGCAGCCACCAAATACACTTAAACCCCCACTAAATTAGGCAGGGAACCACACAATCTGGCAACACTGACCACCACCTTGAGCAATTCTGGCCTGTTGTGTTTTTCTGGAACAGTGCATTTCCCATCAAACTCTTCTGAAGGATTTATCTATATCTCAACTTTCTAAATTTGCTTTTGTAATACTGTGTAATATGTAATTCTCCTTTGGTTTGGAGTGAAATCTGGAATGATGTGCAGTTGGAATCAAATCTGCCAGGTATTCTGGAATGGTATGAATCTAGATAAAACAGTAAAGACTTTCTTTTACTTATGGGTTTGTGCTCTAACAGCAGTGTTTTAAACAAGTCGTAACTGATCAGTCTGTCTTTAAGGAACCCAGTAAAAGGGTGTTGCTGTAGTTTTAGTGGGAGAAGAAACCAGCATGAACCAACCTGCTAGCACTGTACAGCATGACAAAAGATCTAATCTCAGTTACAGTACTGAGACTTCACTCATACAAAGAAAGAGTAATGTCCTGTCTGTGGTCTAGTCGGCGTCTTTCACAGTCGACTGACACACAGGTGGGTTGAGACGCCTAAACCCACATAACCTGTACTGTTACGTCATTGAAATCATGATGAAGTAGAAGCAGAGATGGCTTAAACGTTGTATTGCTCTATAAGGTTAATCCAGGTTAATGTAGTCTTAAGTTTCTTAAGTGTTTTTAACAGCACCGGCAACAATGCACAAATCATATTTTAGTATCAGACCATGGTTTCATATCAGCGCATCCTTGGTTTCATTACAGTTAGAGCATTATTAGTCCTGTTTAAGTGAATAAATTGCATTTATTATTATTAATGTGCAATATTTAGTAACTGGTTTCTTTGGGTTTGTTTGTCCAAACCTAAATAAATATTATCAGAATCAGAATCAGAATCAGAATCAACTTTATTGTCACACAGTCACAAGAACCGGTGAAATTAGCCATCGACCTATCCATACAATAACATACAGGGGGGAAAACAAGACAGGACAGGAGGACAGGTGAGCCGCTGCGTGAGACACGCGCCGCCAATCTTCAATGAAAAGGGATACACAGGGAAGGAAGAGGGGAAAAAAAAGCATTACCCCCAGACTGTGCCCTAAGAGAGTCACAGTGTAGGAACATCAAAAAAAACCTCAGCACATAAGCACATACAGCACAAAACCAAGCAATGGAGGCGAAAGGGAGGGTACGGGAGGTATGGGGGGGCCGAAGGTCCCACTGCCTAGCAACAGTCAGTTTGCCCTAAGACACCCTTGAACAGTTCCCAGTCATTATGAGATATATTATGTATCAGTTTTCCCATACTGTCTAGTTGTAGTTTTCTGGTTGGCTGTTCAGCCTGCCCCATGTGTGTGCAAACAAACAGCAGATCTTATGCTTCCATCAAAATTAATGTGTTCCTTCAGGACTTTTGTGCAAAGTCTGACTTTTATCCTCATTTTAAACAGAAAAATGTATGAATTGGCTCTGTCCTATTTTTATGCTGTCTTGAACTCCAGCTGTTTTAAGACTATTATGTCATCTTATGTCAGCACTAGTAGCAGTAATGCTGTCCAATCAATGGTCAATAGCAATAATGCTAACCAGTCAGTACTACAGTAGCAGTAATGCTAACCAGTCAGTGCTCAGTAGCAGTAATGCTAACCAATCAGCACTTAGTAGGAGTAATAACCAGTCAGTGCCCAGTAGCAGTAATGCTAACCAGTTAGCACTCAGTAGCAGTAATGCTGTCCAATCAATGGTCAGTAGCAGTAATAACCAGTCAGCACTCAGTAGCAGTAATGCTATCCAATCAATGGTCAGTAGCAGTAGTGTTAACCAGTCTTCGCTCAGTAGCAGTAATAACCAGTCAGCACTCAGTAGCAGTAATGCTATCCAATTAATGGTCAGTAGCAGTAGTGTTAACCAGTCCTCGCTCAGTAGCAGTAATAAGCAGTCAGCACTCAGTAGTATAAATGCTAACCAATGAGCGCTCAGTCAGCACTCAGTAGTAGAATTGCTAACCAATGAGCGCTCAGTCAGCACTCAGTAGTAGAATTGCTAACCAATAAGCGCTCAGTCAGCTCTCAGTAGTAGAATTGCTAACCCATCTGCACTCAGTAATGCTATCCAGTCAATGTTTTGCCGTTGTGTAGTTGATATAATGGGAGGGATTTGTAGGAGTGGCCAGGCTCCTCCTAAATTAAGACTGATGTCTTTTCCACAATACCCGATTTTCTAGTTTTCCTTTTTGCCTGGTAACAAGTACTGACGACTGCAAGCACTGTGTTTGGGCACAGTTGCTCAAGGAAGAGGTGAAGTGATGGTAAACCCGCTGAGGATGATCATCACTCGGCTTTGATTTGCATTCTGCAACAATAGTTTTAAGTCAGTGCCCAAAAACATTTTATGAGGATATTAGTTTCTTTATGCTGTCAGTAATGCTGGAGCTATTTTTGGTCTGTTATCATCTCAGTTTGATTAAAAGCTGCCAATCCATCCACACCCAGATTCAGCTCCCTGTTACCCAGCGGGCATTTAAGAATAGACACACATGCTTCCATACTGTCAGGTCCACAGTCAACATGTGAAAATCCATACGCTTTCACAGTCTAGAGCACATGTGCTGTGCACTGATCTGTTTGAATAGATCGGGCGTTGCACTGTTCCTACTAAAAATGGTCATCAGGCTGCGGCCTCTGCATTTCCGATCCCCTCCAGCTACAGAGGAAAGGTGTAAACTGCTTGTTTTATTGCCACCAAATGTTCGTTTTTCAGCCTCATTTTATGCTTGAATGTGTTTTTGATTTATCTTTGCCTGTGGGGCAGTTTGTGTTTGCCACTTGGTGGGCATTAACCACAACCCAGCCCGCTCCACCTTGCATTACAGGCTTATAAAGCTTTCTGTAAGCATGCAGCTGTTTGCCCACTTTAAATGCAATACATAAACACTAATAACAGCCTGATGGATCGTCGAGGTTGTGCAGATTGTGTTTGGTCCTGCCCCTGTTTAAGGTCAGCCTCAGTGATTCAGCCTCTCAGCTCAATTCCGGGGTTGTGATTAGTTTCCCCAATATGCCTCAGTGTCACGTTCTTGAAATTATGCATCCCCTCTTTACTCTAGTTCTGTTTAGTCATCAGGGCTAGAACTGCATGTCCTGGACAAAATACCATATTACAGTGATATTGCTACATATTGCAGTCGCAATAAGCAGTATTACAGTCATATTGGTGATCCATTGATGTGACATGGTTAAAGATTGGGCTGCATTATTTAAATAATATTTTTGGGGGGTTTGTTGGAAAACCTGAATGGCTTGATCCATTGAACATTGAAAACTTGGTGATGATTCTCACTATGTATAATAAACAAATGGGATTCATTTGTACATTGGAGCCTTCTGGGATGGTAATGCAGAGACCGTTACATTACATGACAGTCACCACATGCCAATCAACTCTATGTACTGTAAAATGTTTGGGACGAACCACAGCCCAAATTTATCTTTTCAGATCCACTGGTGACTGCCTACACTGTATAGCAGTAGTAATGCTGTAGTTACAGGAAACATGGTGCCCTACTTTTAGCCTCACATTACCTTTTAGAGGCAGTATTCAGATTTTGACAGGTTCAGGCAATTTTTTTGGGCTGCCGTTCAATCAGACTTTTTTCATGCCATTGTCGGAATGTGACGGAATCATGTTGGGCTGGTGAAAACGGAATTTTGACTAACTGTAGTTGGGAGCAACATTTAGGCAGGCTACAGTGGGGCACAGACAGAGATTCAAAAGATGTGGTTGGGTCCAGATGGAATTTAGTCAGACTACATTCGAGTTCGTTCAGAATATAGTGTTCGGACACACACACATTTAGTTGGGAATTGTGTTTTGGGCTACAGTCAGGTTTAAACAGAATTGTGTTACAGGCAGGTACAGTCAGGCTCAGACAGAATTTGGTCAGGCTGCAGTCGATTCAGGCAGAATTTCATCTTCAGTCTTGGTTGAGCTTTTTATGAGTTGAGCTTTGGCAAAATGTTCTTGGCCTAGCAGTTTAAAAAACATAAAAAATGCCTTTCCCTGAAAATGAATTTTTGACCACAGGTCAATCATGGCATGTTGGAATCTTCACTTGACAAATCAGTGAAACATCTTGACACAAAAACTTTCTCAAATATTGTTGGCCTTCATGTCAGTCCGATTAAAGATGGAGCCTGTCTTGACTATTAACCTGGACATGTTAATTGCTGTCTGTCAGTACAAACATTCAGCGAACAAAGATGGTCAGTGACGCTTTCAGTGGCAGACACATTTCTGTTTCATTAAGACGTCAACTAGCCCGTGTATAATGGCCACTCCATTACGTTCTTCTTCTTACGTCATGGCTTTTTCCCCATGTGATTTATGTGGCAGCTGCCTGCCAATTTGTTCTCTCGTTCCCTTACGGAATTCTGTGCCAAGTGTCCCTTGACTGTTTGTAACTGACAGTGGAGATCGTTCTTCCTGCTTCTTTAATGGAATGGTGGATATGTAAATTGCAGGGTAGGTGTATGTTGGTAATGGTGTAATTAAGTAATGGGGGATGTATGGCTCTGGGATTGAGAGGAATCAATGTTCACTGACAAGCACAAATGCATTTGTCATAAGTCATGAGAGAGAAGTGTTACTTCTGCAAGAAGATGGTCGTGCTGATTTCTGTTTTGCTTGATTTTGTGGGATGATGTACCTAAATCCAGTTTCCTGTTGGCTGTTTGAGCAAATGTACGAGGTCCCTTAATGAGCCTGGATGATTAAGTTAATTGGCCTAAGCTAACTGGTTGAAGCTGATTTATTCTATGTAATTGAGTGAAACTGACCGACTAAAGCTACATTTTGCTGAAGCAGCGTTTGCCAAAGCTGGCTAGTGTAAGCTGGCTCGTTGATGCTACCTTGACAATGCTGCCTTGCCAAAACTATCTTGCCGTAGCTATGTTTGCCAAGCCACTTTGCTAAAGCTGTCTTGCCGAACCAATCTTGCCAAAGCTGTTTTGATGAAAGCATATTTGCAAAGCAGTTCTGCCGAAACAAAGAATTGCTCAGTTGGTCCAAAAAGGGGAATTGCCTATAGACTGGGATTTGTGCCATTGCTGTTAGACCTGTATAACCGTACACTTCCATACACCTGCAGATTCAGCTACTTCCTTCACACTATGGTTTTTGGCACGGCCAAATGCAGTCACTCCTTTTATCCAGTCATTAACATCTGCTCTGGAGCCATTTTCCACACATGGAACGAGACATTCACTGCCCTGTACTACCTCTTCTCAATCTATAGATCCCGTCACTCACAGCACACAGGTATTTATAGACCCATCATCCTCATGCAGTGCCACCTGCAGGAGCCTGACGTTACTACCACCTTTAACATAAAAGGTGACTCATCTTTTGTCCAGTGAGCTTGGTGTACTTTCATGGACAGCAACTCTATACCATCCAGCTAAATAGTTACAGGTGTAACAGTTACCCCTGTACTGCGGATCAGAGCATTTAACAGTGTGCCTGTTGAGAAACTTGTTGGCATATGACGCAATTTACAAGTTTTCTCAGAGTTGTTGCACGGTGGTCAGATGGCTCTGATTCCTGGCAGCCGTGTGTCATCACTTCATCTGATTTGCTGGTCAGGAAATCCTTACCCATAACCTTTCAGGAGAAATGTCAGTGAACTTCCCACTGGCCAGCTTTGGTTCCACATCATCACCTTCTGCCTGTCCTGTCCCCACTTTTTCTCTCCATTCATTCAGCTAAGTAAAGCCCTTCTTTGGGAATGAAGCCAAAGGTCACAGTTTATTCCCTTGTTGTCACAGAGGCACGGGCACCTCCTCTAAGTGCACTGCAGCCTTCTTGAGTCGATGTCTTCTGCAGGTCTAAATGAAGATACTTCATGTGACTAAATAAGGAAACACAGGAAGATTACGGAGACTCCAAAGAGGGATCACATCTTATCTTAGCTCCAGATCTCATCCCAGTCCTCACTGTCCTTTGACCTTCTATTCCAAAAGATGTCGCTTGATCTGTTCAGGCTGAGTAATGTCCAGCAAGGTGAGGGGTTTGTCACAGTGGACCTGCTTGGGGCTGAGCTTTGGTTGAGTTACTGTAGATGAGAGTCCGCAGTGGTCAGATGGTCATCAGTGCACCAACGGCTATTAGGTTGTAATTTGCAGTTCATAAACTGACCATGGAATTGTCTGTGGACACAGAGGTCAAAGGGCATGCATATAAACACTGCAGCAGCTGATTTCGTCTTCAGCCAAGGTTATTCTGAAATGTGGCAGCTCAGCCGGGGATGGATTAGTACCCAGAACATTTTCAGTATAGGGGAGCAGAATTAACCGAGTCAGCTACTAACTGAGTTTATAGAACATGCTGGAGAACGTGGTGGAGGGGGTGGTAAAACACAAATTCAATTTTTTATTTTATTTTATATTTTTAATGAATTAATATAGGAAATGGTGGTCTGATGGCAACATCTGATATTGAACCCGTACATATCTGCCAATGGCGCTACAAACACATATGTATTTATATTTACAGAGAAGCAAAACTATTCTTAACTTAAATGTACTTTAGTGTGAAAAGATTTGATTGTAATTCATTTTGGACATTTATATTGGTTAGCTCATCATGTCATAATTTCATAATGTAAAGAGCAGCTATTATTATAAATGACAACAGTGCAGTGTTTTGTTTGTATAGTGACTCACGGCTACTAATTTAGAATGAAGGACGGCGTTACTGTGAAAATGTTTAGTATCATTTCCAGCATAAATATTGATAATATTCATGGCTATGGGTTTAGAAGAAGACTAACAAAAAGTGAGCTTTGATCATACTGAGATATGATCATGATGAGACTATTACTTCAGACAGAATAGTTAAAAGTAACAGCTATGAGAAATGACAAGAAAGATTTCTCTGGAGGCCGATCATAAAGTTTCTGAGCACTTGTAAGAAATGTTAGTCAGTATAATAAGTAGTAATAACGAGAAAAAAAAAATACTGATTACCTCTTAAACTGATTACCACTTTCAGATCAGATGAACGTAATGAAGGGAATGACCAGGTTTGATGTAAAGGCCTTTTACTTAGAATGGAGAGATCCTTTAACACCACAGGAGAGCTGCTGATTTCACAGCTACTCATAAAACTCCCACAAAGACATTAACAGTGTAATTTTTTTCATGTTCATCAGCAAGTGTTGCTGATTGGCTTGTGATAAATTGCCTTGCTTTTGCAACCATTTTATATTAATAAATGGTGGCAGATAAATGTAGAACATAAGTCTAATATTCTTGTCCCATCCAACTTCCTATCCAAAAAAATAGTTGCACAAATAGCTGCACCCAGAAGGAATCAACCAACAGGAATGACACTTGGTTGGTAGGTTTGACATTGTGAGACATGCTAATGATTCAAGTTTCATGTACATGTGATGTGAGCATGGACAGGACTTATCACTGTACCTGACTGACCCAACAGCCGCAAGTGCAGACACTCTGTGAGCTGTGATGCCCTCCATGAGTCATCTTGTTAGTTCCAGCACCATGGCAACATGACACAGGACTACATGCACACAGACCAATATGACAACTGCCCTTAACACCACAGCAATGTCACCAAAGACTTCAAACGGGTCGTGCCAGACTGTTATGGAGTGACTCAGAATGGCAGCAGGTCATCTTCAGTGACGAGTCCCGCTTTTGTCTTGGTGGGTGGAGACGACCAGCAAATCTGTTTGAATTTATGAATGAATTTATTATCATGTATTGTTCCTGGTTAACTTTATCTTCCTTCCCAATAGCAATCCCACACTTCCTTCTGGGTGCAGCTATTGTTTTGACCATGAACATACCTTTACCACTTTTAGGCTTTTAGTGTTAATTGGCTTATTTGATATCATTATTTCTATTTTTTTCTTCTGTCTGTTAAAGACTTTTATGCTCCACTTATTTCAGAATATAATGTCTAAAGTAATGTGTTGTTTTAGGGAAATTATTTTCTATCTCTTCCATGCTGACATTCATTAAAAGGCAGGGTGTTCATGAAGAATGATGTAGTAAAAGCACTAATGCAGAGAACACCCTGCAATTTGTGGCACTTAACACATTTCATTTCCGTTAACGTCACGCTGGCAGACGTCCTTTCTTGACTGTGGTTAACATTTTGCTCACACTCCAAAGTCAAAGCACCTTCGGACAGCTTTTGTTCGTTTGTCTGGGCTTGCAAACAGGAAATGGCCAGAATGATTTGGTCAGTCGACCCAGTACTGCTGACAAAACATGCTAATTTGAGAATGTGCCAAAGGATCAGCTGTCCTGAAAGAGCTTCTGGGGGTCCTCATCCTGAATGTGGCATGTTATAGGTCAACCAACGGTGCAGAGTCTGTTTGAATGGCACGGTCTTCTGATGAGAATACTGCCAAATGTCTCATGGGAATAATAATAGCCAAATAATTAATTCATGAAAAAGTCATAAATAGTAATTCAGTGCTGATAAGAGCTGAAACCCACCTTGATTTGCATGTACAGCCCTGTATTAGAATGGTTCTAGAAGGCAAAGAGATTTTCTGCTTTTTTTTTTAAACATACCAGTGCCAAACAGGGTTCCTCAGGGCAGTGCCACAGAAGGTGGTGTTTTGGTTCTGTAGATATTTTCTATTTTGTGGGTCTATTGGGGGAAAACTTCTGAAAGATTCTTTTGAGAACCCAAAGTGGACTTAAGACATAAATGCTAAAGCTCTCTGAGATATGTACATGTCCTTATTGACTGTTTAGCCATATATTGTGACAGCAGTACATTAATGGACGTTGATGTGTTAAAAGATTTTCCTGCATTATTTTATCCAATGCTATTCACATTTCTTAGTCATGTGATATCCTTGATTTAACCGAACACCCACAAAACCTCATGTTGATAATTCAGGATGCTCATCATTTTGTGATTTGTTTCAGGCTCATTTGCATGTTGTAGCCTTTTGTCATATCAGCATTGCAAAGGTCAGTGTTGTGATAACAATTAATAAACGGTATGTTATATAGCTGTAGTGTGACTTTTCCCCCCTCGCTGACGTGTGTTTGAGGTCATTCTGTTGCACAACCCCTCGAGTGTGCCGAGGCTACACCTGAGTATTGTGATTCAGTCTTTGTCTTCACTCTGCATCACTTGGAGAGGTAATAGAAGCTCAGGGGCGATAACAGTGGATCTATTTAAATCATACTGGTTTGTTGCTGCAGGACTGCCTAATCCCTAATGTATACAGTTGACAACATATTCTAAAACATAAATATGTGTTGTAACATGTTTTTTTTTGTGTAGAAAGACATTAATATGTTCTATTCTGTAATTCTCATATTTATTTAATGTTACAGTTATTTTAAACCAGTATGAATCTGCACTAACCTAAATCCACAATATTACTGTCAGACTGTAAACACTACACACACTGCAGATTCATACTGGATTAAAATCACTCCACAGTTATTACTGTCAGACTGTAACACTACACACACTGCAGATTCATACTGGATTAAAATCCCTCCACAGTTATTACTGTCAGACTGTAAACACTACACACACTGCAGATTCATACTGGATTAAAATCACTCCACAGTTATTACTGTCAGACTGTAAACACTACACACACTGCAGATTCATACTGGATTATAATCACTCCACAGTTATTACTGTCAGACTGTAACACTACACACACTGCAGATTCATACTGGATTATAATCTCTCCACAGTTATTACTGTCAGACTGTAAACACTACACACACTGCAGATTCATACTGGATTATAATCACTCCACAGTTATTACTGTCAGACTGTAACACTACACACACTGCAGATTCATACTGGATTATAATCACTCCACAGTTATTACTGTCAGACTGTAAACACTACACACACTGCAGATTCATACTGGATTATAATCGCTCCACAGTTATTACTGTCAGACTGTAACACTACACACACTGCAGATTCATACTGGATTATAATCACTCTACAGTTATTACTGTCAGACTGTAACACTACACACACTGCAGATTCATACTGGATTAAAATCACTCCACAGTTATTACTGTCAGACTGTAACACTACACACACTGCAGATTCATACTGGATTAAAATCCCTCCACAGTTATTACTGTCAGACTGTAAACACTACACACACTGCAGATTCATACTGGATTATAATCACTCCACAGTTATTACTGTCAGACTGTAACACTACACACACTGCAGATTAATACTGGATTAAAATCCCTCCACAGTTATTACTGTCAGACTGTAAACACTACACACACTGCAGATACATACTGGATTAAAATCACTCCACAGTTATTACTGTCAGACTGTAACACTACACACACTGCAGATTCATACTGGATTAAAATCCCTCCACAGTTATTACTGTCAGACTGTAAACACTACACACACTGCTGATTCATACTGGATTATAATCGCTCCACAGTTATTACTGTCAGACTGTAACACTACACACACTGCAGATTCATACTGGATTATAATCCCCCCACAGTTATTACTGTCAGACTGTAACACTACCCACACTGCAGATTCATACTGGATTATAATCACCCCACAGTTATTACTGTCAGACTGTAAACACTACACACACTGCAGACTCATACTGGATTATAATCCCTCCACAGTTATTACTGTCAGACTGTAAACACTACACACACTGCAGATTCACACTAATATCATTGACAACCAATTAGATTACTGAAACAACACAATTAAAACTATTACAATTAAAACGTGTAACCCTTTCACTCATAAATGATGGCTCACCGCTGCTGGGCGATTAAAAAAAAATGTGGGCTTTTGGACACACGCACAGCCCGCACCACCTCCACATCCTCCACCTCTCCTCCCTTAAGGCTGTTGCGCTGAGTTCACAGATCGTGTAGTTATCACACCTAAGTGTCTTCCTCTGTGTTTTCTACCTTCCATTTTCTCCTTCTCCATCTCTAACAAATGTCACTGCTCCATATGTGTTGTTTGTTGGCTTTAGAGGTGTTTAAATTTCTGTGTTCAGCACAGATGTTGCAAAATGTCTATACAAAGCTTAGCAACTGTATGATTTGTCCCATATATGTTACTTGCACATACATATATGTACTGCATTTATGTCATAAACGTATGTGCACAAATGGAATACTGTTGTTGCATATAGACCCGCTGAACACTTTATTGGGAACACCCAATTACATACAACTACCTTGTATGTTACCTCATGGTCCATTGTATCAGCTCCACTGACCATATAGGAGCACTCTGTAGTTCTACAGTTACAGACTGTAGTCCACCTGCTTCTCTGTATACTTTATTACCCTGTTCTCCAATGGTCATGTAGTGACACTGATGTTGTTGTGGTGGTGGTGGTGGTGGTGTGTTAGTGTGTGTTGTGCTGGTACTAATGGATCAGACACAGCAATAAAACTAATTACATTCCACAGGTGTTATATATCAGCCTGACAAACATAGTTTTATTGTTTGTGTGTGTGTGTGTGTGTGTGTCTGTATATAGATGGAACGTCAGATCCTGATGCAGAATGAAATGCGTGAACGGCAGATGGCCATGCAGATCGCCTGGTCCAGAGAATTCATCAAATACTATGGAACCTTCTTCGGTCTGGCAGCATTTGCCCTTACTGCAGGGTCGGTATCAGACACACGCAAAGCTGTTCATACACAGCCATGTGAACGTGAACACACAATATATCAGTTGGATGATAATGGTTTTTGTTTAATTGTTTTTTATTTAACTTTTAATTTAACCAGACAGGTCATTAAAACCATATTCTTATTTACAATCACAGCCTGGTACGCAGCAGAAGGGGCTTGAGGGAAAGAGAAACAAAGTAGAAGGACAGAACACTAGAAATAGCACAGACAATAGTCTGTTACCAAAACAATAAACATAAAAAGCAAGTGACGCAAAACTTACCAGTGTCATCATTATCATATACTATCATCCACCAACAACTTTTCCTCTGTGTTAAATGGATATGAGTGTAAAATGAATTTGAGCTTAATGCTTACCAGCGCAGCTCTCTCACTGACACACACTCTGTGTGTATAGCTGTGCTATGTACACAATGCTGCCCGAAACTACTACACACTGTGTGACGTGAGTTGAGTCAGTGTGCTTTAGAGCAGCAGAAGGACGTTGAACAGTGTGGAGCTGTAGTGATCTCAGAGTGGTTTATAATATCAGGCTTAGGTGTGTGAATCAGAGCCTCTGCTGTGCATTTATTTTAACTCAGGACACACACACACAGAGGGAGTAAGTGAACTGGTCAGTGATATATGCTGTCATATGGTGTAGCATCTTTCTTACTTTCATGCAGAATTTAATTACAGATTTATTTATTTTATGTAATTTTTTCAAATGTTTTAAAATCAGGCATCAAAGCAAAACATATAGTTGTAGATGTTGTAGTGAGCATTTTATTTAATATGTTAAAACATTAGTATGATGTATTTGATGTATTGCGCATCAGGTGTCCGTTTATTAAGTTGAAAATGTGTTTATACACAGTTTCATTCAGTTTAGTTCAGTTCAGTACAGTTCAATTCGGTTCAGTTCAGTACAGTTCAATTCGGTTCAGTTCAGTACAGTTCTATTCAATTCGGTTCAGTTCAGTACAGTTCTATTCAGTTTGGTTCAGTTCAGTACAGTTCTATTCAATTTGCTTCAGTTCAGTTCGGTTCTCTTTATACCAACACAAGTTGCACAGTATACTGAAACACTGTCAGGCTACTTCTCCTGTGCAGAGACTAAAAGAATAGATAAATAGTAAGTACAGTGCAAAAACAAAAAGACAAAAGACACACTACAGTACGCTACAATATGTGCATAACAGTAAGACACGCGTTAGCGGGAGAGAGAACCCAGCTGCTGCTGTCTCCAGTGTCACTAGAGGTCCATTCTTAGCTTGGTGTTTAATGTAGTTTATCAGGAAGCAGCACACTGTAGTGATGGGCGGGTTAATACCTATGTATCAATACGTCCCTTGGCATTTTTTAAGAATCAGTTCTGGCACTAAAATGTTAATGTGCATCCTATCTCTCTGAAAATAATAAAAATTCCACTGTGAGAGATGGTGCAGATAGTGGATACTTTCCCTTCCACTTTCTTCCATAAAAAGCTGGTGAATAAGAAGCTCCTTCAAATGTCATGTATGGAAGTGACTCTGAACTGTGTGCAAAAGGTAGACTCTGGGTGAATTATCACAACACTCACAAAAGTCTGGCTTTAGCACGACTGTGGTAAATAACATGCTACAAACGTTGAAAACACCTAGCAGAATATTAGAAATACTTTTATATGGCATAATTCTGATAATATTTAACTTTCACTAGATATATTATGAGTTCTTTTTTTTATTATTTAGATATTAATCTTATATTAATCTAATAAATACATATTTGGGGCAACATTTTCAGTTGATAGTACTAGTTTAGGTGGACATACTATTTAAATATGGTCAAACACTGAATTGCTAGCTGTTATTTGTGAACTGAATTATGTTATTAATAAAGAAGCACACAGAGACTCAGTTTTCTTAGAGACTCAATGTTATTAAATATTAATGTTAGACATGTCAGACTTTCTGTGAGAATTTGTTTACATTTGCCATTTATTGTTGTTGAAACTTTAAAGAATTGGAATCAGCATTGGGATATTAGCTTTGGAATGACATCTTATTGGATTGAATGGAAAACCAGTGGTATCCCTAGCACATCATGGAACAGATAGGAACAGAGATGTAATTCAGCCATGCATCTGGGTGTCATTGCCAAATATGCTTTTTACTCTCAACAGAGCCATCAAGAGGAAGAAGCCTGGTCTGTTTGTTCCTGTGATTCCACTCAGCTTCGTTCTGGCCTATCAGATGGACATGGCATATGGGACGCTCATTCACCGAATGAGAGGTACATCACATTACCGGACTTTAAAGTGGAATTCCACCGAAGTTCTGCTTCTACTGTTTAATGGTTGTGTGGGTGTCATTACAAGCCCAGGAATCACTGACACATGGAGCCAAACCACAAAACTGTCTAGGGTTTAATTAACATATCCTGACCCTGGCTGTGACAAAGACATGCTGCCCCTACGTGTTGCAATTTGATGTGAGACCTGAACCTAAGTATAGTGTGAAAGAGGGGGCCAGCTCAAGCTGTATTCATGGTTCTAGTTCTAGAGTTCTAGTTTTATTCTAGCTAATACTAAAAAATATTGTTGATGGAAGGGTGTCCAAAACAGGGAGAAAAGAGAGCGCGAGACTCAAGGAGAGAGCAACCGAGAGTGCAGCGTTTAAATCTCTCCATTTCCCCCTGTTGCCTCAGCCGACCCTTTTCCGACCAAGCCCACAGTTTATTAAAGACCCGAGTGCTTGGCGCCTCCATGTGGTCCATTGTGAAAGTCAGTATCTGCCCTTAAGTCAGTAACTTTCCCTAACTTTGTGATACTAAGTCGTTCCACTTGATGTGATATGAAATTAGGACTAGAGATGCACTGATCAAACGTTTCCAATTTCGATACCAGCACTGATATTTGCGTATGGGTTGATACCTGATATCGATCCGCTTCCATTTTAAAATGAATAAACCGTACACTTCAACGTGTTGGAGAGACTTAAGGCATCAGGATTGACAAAGACTACTTTACTACGGTTGTAAAGCAAAATACGTCCATACAGCTAACTCTCTGGCTCACTCCAATATGTTGTTCCTGTTCATAAGTCAAGTCTACAGGCACCCTGCAAACATGCTATTGACAGTGTAGCCTGCAATGCAATCCAATTAAGTGGGGATCGCCCCCATGGAACGACATAATCCAATTGATCCGATACCCGATCCAGCTAATTTTGTTAATATCGGAACCAAGATCCTATCCTAATATTGGATTGCTGCAACTCCATTACTGCAATACCGCGGTTATGTGATGCCTACCGCGGCGTGGAGCTGTCATTGTTTTCTCGACCGTTGAAAGTTGATTAACCATCATTAATCACACTTGGCATCAGTTCACTGCTTCATTTACCTCTCTCTGAGCAAATACATGAAATGTGAAAGTTAATCTCTACAGACAGGGAGCATAGTTTTTTTTTAGTTTTGGGCTGCAGTAGAAATGTTCCATCTCTACATGGCCATCTGCATTTGAAGACAGCCTGCTGCTGGTAGCTATGCAGGGCTCATTCTAAGGCAATTAAAACACAATTTGTAGTTACTGGTAATTATGCTCTAATAAAAACATAGTTTTGTATATTATATTCTATTTCTGATAATAGATGCCCCCCAAAACCTCCTTCACTGCTGCTTTAAACAAACAGAATTTTGACAAATCTGTTAAATTCCCGTTTTATGTTTTTTTTTTGGCATATTTGGCATACGAACGTGTAAATGCTTTTATCAGTCAAGTTAGTGGGTTTATTTGCCTGCTGTGACGTCTCTCACACACACATTTCTGTTCTTCTCCGACACAATTCAAGTACTATAGAAGGATCAACTTAAGCTTATTGAGTTTTTCTTCACTGATTGATTTCTGATTGTACGTTGTTGTAAGAGCTTCATTCATCCTGCTAATCCCATCCTGCCTTCAAGTGGCACTTGCCGACCGTTGGGCTTAATACAGTTTAAAAAATGCATGCTTTTAAGAGCTCCAGAATTAAAAGGGAAAATGTTAGTTTGACATTTCTGTTATGCCGATGGTTCGGTGTCATATCGTGCTTTAAGAGGTATAATCTGATCCGGATTGGTCCAGTGATTTCTCAAGGCTATGCACTGTGTTATTAATTCAATCAGTGCCTTTATAAATCACTTGGAAGTTCTCTAGTGTGCAGCCTGTAGAGTTTTGATGCTTTTTCCCTCCGGTAATTCTAACGTGGTCTTTACTCAACTCTTAATTCATTTTCAGGGAAGGGAAATAAGCCTTTCAGAGGTCAGCGAGGGTTAACACTGTGCCTTTGTTCCGTTTGTCATTGCTCAATTACTATACCGGGTTTGCCGTTCTTTGAGTTTACTAAGCTTGTGTTCTTCCATCGATTCCAGGAAGCGTTTTACCTACCAATTAATCATCCGGGTTTGAAGTCCATAGATTCCTGTATTTTAAGATGGCTGCTGTTTGATTAGTGATCACGTCATGAGTCATGTGTTTTCCCATCAGGTGTCTTGGTTGTGTTTTGTATCTCCTGTACAGTCAAATGTACATTTTAAGGATCCTGACTTGTTAACTAGACGTGCCATAAAGAGCTAATATGCTTTTTCTATGTATGGGATCCCTGAAAGCCTTAAAGCAGTACTTTCTAGCATTGGCTAGAGTTGGCCTAGTTAGCTTTTATGTTTCTGTAACAAATGAAAATGGTTATAAACTTTGGCTCCAAACATTAGCAAGGATCATATGGATGCGACCTTTAGTGAATGTCGTTAACAGTTGGCTAATACTTGTGCCTTGCCCACCACAAAAATTTACATTGTGTCTAAATGTCTAACATTTGCTTCCTTTGACATGCATTACAATTAAAGTAGCTTTTGTTCCTTGCAAGGGATGCTTACTAATATGACATTTACATAAGTGATGTTGGTGAAAATATATATAGCCTCGTAAGATAAGGCTGTATAAAGGTTACCAGGAACAATAAATGATGATAAATTTATTGAGCTACACATACAGAAATAGTGTCTCTCAGTATGGGGTCGGGCCACCAGCCAGACATCTTGGTATGGAGTTTGTTTATTGGAGGTTGTAGAGGTAATGGTGCCCTGTGATAATCCATCCTGTGCATATCCACATCCTGTGTAAATATTCTCGCACAGTTCCTGCAGATTTTGTGGTAGGGATTGAGGTGGAATGAATCTCAAATCTTTTTTTTCTGTATTGTAATTATTGTTCATGTCTGGTTTTGGGATCAGAACAGAAACATTTCATTTAAACTGGGGTCGTATTCATTGGATCTTTAAAACAAAGAGAAAATGCTGTATAGGTAAATAATTAGGTAATAAAAATAAATTAAACAAGCACATAAATATTATTTTAGTGTTGATATACTTACAAAGTAATATTGGAAAAAAAACTTTTTTTATTAGGGTCCCTGTACGTTTTAGGCCTTTCACATTGTCATGACTCCAGGAAATCACAAAGCCTTAGTAATGGCTTTGTAACCCTGTTTGTATGTAACCCTCTGTACATACAAACAGAGATGCCTTGGTGTGTTTTGTGTTCTATGGTCTAGCTTGTTCCCATTAGCCTCAGAAAAGCAAAAGAACGTTGTGACAGTATACTGTGGTTTTGCCATAGACACCACGTTTCTCCTGCATGTGAGTGGGCCTGAACATGTGCGACTAATTCTATTGACTAATACAGGAAACGTGTTTTTCTGTGTTTACAGGTGAAGCAGAGAGCATCATGGTCTCTGAAGGAGATCGCTTGAGTATGCCACATGGAATGCCGACGTTCGAGAGCATCGAGAAAGCGCGAAGAGCCAAGGCTCATCTCCCCCCTCTCTCTGAGAAATGATGAATCTCCATCCATCAGCTTTCCTGGGTCAACCAGTGCTAATGATGGGCTGCTTCCAACCATTGAATATCACCCAGTCATGCTGACGGAAGAACTGCCCAAGCATTACCAAATCTTCGTCATACATAACAGAAATGAAATCTCTATCTGCTGCACCTGCACCGGCCTGTCGGCTTTAAATGCAGTTTGAGGCTTCCTAAAACAAGGTCATTGTCGCTGGTATAACGCAAATGCAGCAGATAGAGATTTTTTGAAAGATGGATCTTTATTACAAGGCGAGCAAACATTCAAGAATTGTAATTACTGTTGATTAGAAATCTCCTCAAGAATGTCCTAATGGTACAAAGCCAGCTTTAAATGATGCACAGCTATCAGTTACTCACATGTAGTGGTCAGAATATTGTGGAATTTTTCCGTCCATTTTATACAGTATAATGAGGGGAACCCCTCAGAGAAAATGCCCCCATTCCTGACCATAGTGATCTATTCATTTACATTAAGTTATAAGAGACAGTTTAAAGCCCTGAAGAGAGTTTAGTTTTGAGGTCTGAAATATGAAGTTAGATCTTTGGGGTAAGATGTCTCATCAGACACATGGGAGAACCCCCTTTGCCATTTTGCCCCAGAAATGATATAACGTCACTGTCAAAAGAAAAACATGTATATAATTTTTGGTCGAATTTTACTATATGCATCATTTGAACACATCAGCTGCTTTTTACACTGTGTATGCAAATTTCATTATGAATGCACCAACACAACTGATTTAGAACTGCTCGGGGAAAATGTCTGGTTCCACTGACTTACATTAAAGTTGAAGAAGGTTTTTGGCCTCTGCTGTAGAGTTGTCATTTTGGAGATCTATAACGATTGGGCTGCCGAAATCACTCCTGAATCACTTTCAGTAAAACCTCTACATGAACTTGCATTGAAAGTAAAGAATGTTGTCGCCCTCGCCTGTAAACGTCCTATTTTGGACACCCTTTTTGTCTTTTAGACAGCAACGATTAGCATTCATTTTGAAACTATTGGTTTGATATTGTTGCTGTTCAAAGAAAAACATACATCTAAAATCCTGCATATTTGTGTACTTTTATGCATTACCTGAACACAGCAGCTGCTGCTTACACTGTGTAAAAATCTCATGAGGAATGAACCAACAGAAATGGCCCAAAACTGCTTGTTAAAAGTCTGGTTCCATTGCCTTAAAGTTAAATGAGGTTTTTGCCCTTTCCCGTGAAGCTGCCATTTTTGAGATACTTGTTGTTCTTTGGACAGTGACGAAATGTGAGTTAGCAGCTACAGTTCATTGGCAGTTTTCCACCACTTCTTTTATAAATAGCTGTTATTACCATTTTCATGTTGTAACTGAGTGTAATAGTTGTCATAGCTTTTTATTATGAAGTGTAGTATTATGAGACAAACTGATCACGGCTATTAACTTCAGCTGAGATTAAGATACTTACTGTTGTACTCCAGGGGAACTTCAGGTTTTGAAGAATGCAGATATTAGACATGATGTACAAAAAGCAGATCAGACTTTCTGCTGGAGTGTTTTTGGGGGGCTTATTTTCCTGGATAGGAAGAAGTCTTGCCCTGATAGTGAGGCAGTATGTCCCTTTACAGGACTTGTGCTATACAAAGAAATCTGCCTGCCGTTTCCCCAAACTGGTTTTTGGTGTTTAATTTTCCTGTACATGTTGAAGATACAGCACACTTGTACCGTCAGCGGACTGTGTTCCTAACATGGGCTACATTCAAACATGCATACTCTACATGTCCAAAAGTCTGTAGACGCCTGCTCATCTAGTGTCACTTAGGACCCGAATGAAGGGCATTAATAGGGAGGTAGCTAGCTCCTCCTTACAGTACAGTAACAGTACAGCTACTGTAACAACCTAAAATATGCTGTATGTTTGAACATTGGTGTGAGGATTTAATTGCAATTAGTGTTCACAACATCATTAGTGTGGTCCGGTACTGATGTTGGACGAGCACCAGAGCCCAATGCCGGGGGGCATTATACGCCTCTAGCTGACTTTTGCCTTAGGGAGTGTTGTTTGGCCAATGCTTTTCTAGGGCGACTATATAGTTGGGTCACCTTGTAGTACGAAACCTCACTGCTTAGAAGTGGTGTGTGCTCACTTTTGGACATTTACTGTATTTATAGGCCACATTACAGAACAGCAAGTGCCTAAGCAACATTCACCAAATGTGCAGTAAATTTCATACTTGAAACAGAAAACATGTCTCCAAAATCTGGAGAATTTGCTGGCAGTTACTCAGTCACCATCAGCTCACATGCATAAATCGTATGGGGTGAGTCAGACTGTAAAGGAAGTGAGTGTAGTCCTCAGAGTCAATTACTGAAGGCCAACAGCCAAAATGCAATTCATGGCAAACCTCTACCACTTTATTGTAGCAGCATCTTAAGGAGGACCTATGATGGTCTTCCAGTGTTTCTCTTTTCTTTATTGAGTATGAAGTCAGCAGAATTATAAAGCCCATAGTACATGCCAGAGCGAGAAACTCTCCCCCACAGAAACCACTTTTCTCAGCTGCCTTAACGTTGTTGGGAGGCGGGGTCTAAAGACACGAGCTCTAACAGAGCGTTCCAGATAGAGGGTGAATACAGACTCACAGTACGAGAAAAAAACATTGTATTTCTGGGAAACTGACGCATCTATCCTAGCAGCCCCCACAAATGCAGTTATCAACTCTGAAAATGAGCAAAATAGGTCCCCTTTAAAATACGCCATGACAACCAGTCTTTTTCTGAAATTCTTTTTTTAATGGATCGCACTACAAAGATGACCTCATATCTAGTCAACATGTCTTCTATTCCTTGTTGTACGAACGTTATATGATTGTACAGCCTGTTTCTAACATTAACCTGAATTGTATGTAATAATTGTTTAATGGTTTTATTCCATTGACATAATTTTGCTGTTTATTTAAACTAAAACTAGACAAGCCTGACAGTTAGACTATGTAAAATAAATATAATCTATAAAATAAGAGGAATTTTCTTGTATTGAAGTATGAGAATAGTAGGTATGTTGATTGGAGATGTGGTGCAGTCTTTATTGTCTCTGCCTGTAAGTGTAATATTGTTTTGGAGCCGCTGCAGTTCTGTTGTACTTGTGATGCATTGTGTGGCATGGGCAATGTGATGAAATAATATTGTCATCATGATAAATTACATTACAACATCCTTTCCTGAGCAGACTGGATACTTTTAGCACTCAGACACTAACTGGTAGAGAAAATTTATACCACATAACAAACTGTTCATGTTTAGTACTTTTTGCACAACTTGCTGTTTGGTCCATGAATCGACCTATACATTTCCTGGTTCAATTAAAAATGGTATTTAAGCAGTCCTCCTCATCATGCAGTTCACATTTTGACATCATGAGATCAAGAAGACACCTAACATTGATCAATAGTACCTCGCCATTGCAGGCCTTCAAACAGTATGTTCTCAGCTGGAAGTGGCCACTGAGCTTAGAGTGTCAGAGAGAGACTGGAAGAGTCACAGAAAGGCATAGAAGGGGACATCCTTTGTCACCGTCCCACACCAATAACCGCTTCATTGTGATCAGTGCCTTAGGGAACCGGATGATCAATGCCATTCGAAGGCCTTAAACCGTTAACATCAGCGTGGTGTACGTGCTAGACAACCTGTAAGGGTACCTGACCACACCACCTGGCACCTGGGCCAGGGAGCATTTATGCTGGACGAGGGACCAGTGAGGCTCAGTGCTGTTCACTGGTGAAAGTCGATTTAAGATGAGCAGAAATGATGGTCGTCAACGATGTTGGAGACGAGAAGAAGAGCACTACGCATCAGCCACTGTTGTCACCAGATGAGCCTTTGGTGGTGGTGTTGGTAGTGTGTGCAGATGTGTCTACTCAATACAGTGACAAGCCCATACTACATCATTAACCCAGTCATTGTACCGCATGAACAACACAGGCCTAATTTCACCTTCATGGATGACAATGCTCCAGCTCATCGAGGTCGCATCATTAGGGAACAGCTGCTGGAGACTGGGGTACCTCAAATGGAGTGGCCTGCACTTTCTCCGGACCTGAATCCCATAGAAAATCATTAGGATCAGCTGAGTTGCCGTGTTGAGAACTCTTTACGCCAGAACCTCAATGACCTGGGGGGCCACTCTTCAAGAAGAGCGCAATGCCATGCCTCAGCAGACTGTAAGTTGACTTGTGAACAGCGTGAGACGTCATTGTCAAGCTGTGATCGGTGCTCAAGGCCACACGACAGGTTACTGAGACATTGACATTTTTGTCGGGGTATACCCGCCACCTTGAGTTGGCTTTTGATTTAATAAATTGTTTGAGATGAGAAAGTCACAATTGGATGCTTTTACTAAAATGCCCTACTGTCATGATATAATATCACTGTAGCGTGAATGTTTTACGTTTTCCATAAATTTCACCTGAAAGTCAAATATGCCTTATATATATAATATAACTTTTTATGAGTAGTATGTATTGGTATGGGAATATTTGTGCTCCTCTGGTCTGGGGGTGTTTAAACAGTGCCTCACATAGATCTCACTACTGATCAATAGAAAGTTGTAAAAATGATATTAGTATGTTCTAAATATTAACGTGTTCAGTGGGGTGAACAGAGCTGTAGATGGTTTATGTGCCCTTACAAAGCTGGAGAACATCAGGTATAAAGGTAAACAATATATAGAATACAATATTTGTAAAATGGTGATCTGATTTCAGGGGAGGTCTTTAAGAATATATATATATATATATATATATATATATATATATATATATATATATATATATATATATATATATATATATATATATATATATATATATATATAATGTGTGTGTGTGTGTGTGTGTGTGTGTGTGTGTGTGTCCATATACACAGAAAGAAATGACAGTATATAGTACAGTAAATACACAGACTAGTTTTAAATGAAACGGGAATCTGTCTGAACGTCCAATAAAACTTTAATAACTACATTTTATGGTTTTCAGACCACCTGACATGGACCACGAACCAATCTTATCACTTTACTAAAATCACAATACACTGCCCGCTATTTAATAATAGCACGTCAAAATAAAAGTCCTTTGCTTTCAATAGTACCGCCTTACCGATTGATCGGCCTTACCGATCAATAGAAAGTTGTAAAAATGATATTAGTATGTTCTAAATATTAACGTGTTCAGTGGGGTGAACAGAGCTGTAGACGGTTTATGTGCCCTTACAAAGCTGGAGAACATCAGGTATAAAGGTAAACAATATATAGAATACAATATTTGTAAAATGGTGATCTGATTTCAGGGGAGGTCTTTAAGAATATATATATATATATATATAATGTGTGTGTGTGTGTGTGTGTGTGTGTGTGTGTGTGTCCATATACACAGAAAGAAATGACAGTATATAGTACAGTAAATACACAGACTAGTTTTAAATGAAACGGGAATCTGTCTGAACGTCCAATAAAATGAACTTTAATAACTACATTTTATGGTTTTCAGACCACCTGACATGGACCACGAACCAATCGTATCAACATCACTAAAATCACAATACACTGCCCGCTATTTAATAATAGCACGTCAAAATAAAAGTCCTTTGCTTTCAATAGTACCGCCTTTCCGAGTACCGAAGTACGAAGTTGCCAGTGAGATGAGAACGTTAAAGTTTCCAGCATGTTTTTAGTTATAAAAAGTTGTTATTAAAAGTTGATTATTATTCTCTCCTTTTACGCTCTCTCTGTCTCTGTCTCTGTCTCTCTCTCTCTCTCTCTCTCTCTCTCTCTCTCTCTCTCTCTCTCTCTCTCAGCACAATGAAATATATTTATGTTGGAATTAATCCAACATAAAAAGTATTTATTAAAACTGAAAAACTGATCAGTAAAAGTAGTTCTTATTAAAAGTAATTATTAAAGTTATTTTTTTTAAGTAGCTAATAAAAGTAATTATTAAAAGTAGTTATTAAAGATGAATCATAAAAGTAATTCAGTAATAATTAAATGTAGTTATTAAAACTGTTTAATAAAATACGTTATTAAAAGTAGTTATTACATGTGATTAGAGTTATTACAGTGCTGTAGATAAATAAACGTTGGTTTAAGTTTTGGGAGTTTTATCTCCAGTATATTCTCTCCCCTCTCTCTCTCCTCTCTCTCTCTCTCCTCTCTCTCTCTCTCTCTCTCCTCTCTCTCTCTCTCTCTCTCTCTCTCTTTCTGTCTCTCTCGCTCTCTGATAGTGGAATGTGGAGAAATGAGTAATGGTGTACTGGTGGGGGTGTTGCGTGACGTGGGTAAGCAGACAGCCGCGGGGTATAAAAGATGCCCCGCGTGGTAAAGCAGGGCCACAGAAGCCCCAGTGAAGCTTCAGCGGCTCAGCTCTCTCCCAGACTCCGCAGACTTGTGTCCAGTCCGATGTCCGGCTCCAGACCGTGGTCAGTAGCGCTGCTGCTGCTGGTGTGCGAGGTGTGTGTGTGTGTGAGTGAGGGGTCTCTGCAGAGGGACTATGGGGTGAAGCTGTGCGGCAGGGAGTTCATCAGAGCCGTTATCTTCACCTGCGGAGGATCCCGGTGGAGGAGAAGTCTGGACCAGGACCAGGACCAGGAGACGCTCCAGAGCAGTGAGTATTTAACCCTGACTCCTGTAGTTACTGGACGGCAGCCTGTGAAGCTCCAGACCAGCTGCTCCTGGTTCTGCAGAACTGACGTACTGACTTATTTTCTCGAATTATTGACTTTAAATTAATGAACTTCACGTCTCGAAATACTGGCTTCGTATCTCGACATAATGTATTTCTCTCGAGTTATTAATTTAAGATATTAAGTTATTGACTTACATTTAGAAATAAATGTAATGTTTTCCTCGGAATATTCGCCCAGTATCTAATGACTTACTCTCTCGGCATATTACGAATATTATATATAATATTTATATTGATGTATTATCTATATTTTAGTGTCTATATCTGTATATTCTTTGAAATGTAATTTGTTCCTGCAGCTTTGAGTTCTTATTCTCTACAAATATTGATTTAATATTTACTCAGTGTCTGAATCTCTATATTTTATAATTTCTAGTCAGTATTTAAGTCCATGTTGACGTGCTGCCTCCATTCCCGCCATTCAGGAGACAGAGCTCCTAGGAAACGCGGGAAGTAGACTTCCATTGGAATCTGGAGATTAGGTTCAGCACCGCGGACAGCTCCGCTAGTCTCTCACTCTCAGATCTCCTTCTTTAACCCTCTGTATACACCTGTACACCTGTCTATCTCCATCCATCCATCCATCTGTAGTTATACAGATAGTTCCAGCTTGTTTCTGTCTCTCTGGTTTCACTCAGGTCCTTTCCTGCTGTCCTCCTTCCAAAATCCTTCAGACAGAACTGGAGAGTCCATCTGGACCCAGATCAACAAAGAGCCCACCTTCCTCTCCTCCTCCTCTTCTTCATCCTCCTCTCCCTCTCTCAGCGAGCTGCTCCAGGCCATGGGCGAGCAAGTTGAGAGTGGCCGAGTGGAGCCAGACCAGTCTGAGGAACTTCTGAGAGATGAAGGGTTCAGGACCTGGCTGGACGGGCTGCTTCCTTCTGGACGTTTCAGGAAAATGAACTTCAGCTTGTCGAGCCCGGACAGAAAGAAACGCAACTTCTCTTTAGGCCTGGCTGGAATGTGCTGCAACCAGGGCTGCACCAAAAACGACATTGGCCGCCTCTGCTGATCAAGGGAGGGATAGTTTGATGAACAGATGGACAGATTGGGGGTGTGGGGATGTGGGTGGAGGGATGAAGTAAAAAAAATAAATAAATAAAAATAATTAACCCCTTAAAACCTACATAGGCTTGACTGGATGTATATACTGTATATAGTATCAATCATCTATATACAGTATATATATATATAGAGTATATATCTATATTGAGTATGTATATATATATATATATAAAATAGTATAGTATATATATACATATATATAATTAATATAGGGGCCATTTTGTTCGCTCCGTTCATCATGATTGTTTTACATTAAGTAAAGGACAACTGACCTTTTAGATTATGTCAATTGAAACACATGAATACAAGGTTTAGTTCTGAAAGCAAGAACATATACACTCATACATGCATACTCAGTACTGTGCAGACTTCACTAGCATGTCCAGTTCTGGGAAAAACAGTGAGGCAGGGAAGTTAAAGGTGCAGACAACAGTTTACTGAAATAGGAGGCAATATTGTTCCACTCAGCACTGATGACTTAAACCGTCTGGGAATACACTGGCAGGTGTTTGATGTGGGGGACAAAACATGTTCTTTAAAGTGCTGAAATCTGGACTCTGAGATTTGACCAGCCTAAACAACGAGTAAATAAAAACTGTCAAGATAAAAGTTATTTAAAAACAGTATATATATATATATATATATATATATATATATATATATATTGTATATAGAAGTTGAAGAAGCCTGTAGTTTAAGGGGTTAATTAATAACACATGTTTTGCAAGTGTGTTCATGAATTTCAGATTTGAAGGCTTGCACGAAGATGCTGGATGGTCAAACATCTGTCCAAAATAAAACCCAACTTGTAAATACTGTATGCTGTGAAGAGGTAAACAATTATGTAACTAATAATAATAAACGTCACTGTCAAAACATTATAGTATGTTATTGGTCTTTCTGATCCACAACTTCACCCGTCATGTTTATAGGACGTACTGAAATGAACAGCAACAAAGCTTCTTCTGCCGTCTCTGTATACTGCTTCAAGTCACCATAAGCAAACAGGGTAATACTTCAGCGAGACTCCAGACCACCTTCATCAAGCCCCTCAGTACACAGGGCTCATTCCATCAAGCTGTAGTTTTCATGAACATGAGCTGCCTTTGTGTATTTGGCTGACGTTACTTCACCAGAGCAGGCACAATAACGAATAAAGGTTTATGTAGGTTCCTGTGTGATGAAGGTCAATACAGTGTACTAAAACACACAATGTCTCCTCTCCGGCCAACAAATCAACACATCTTCATTTATTCCTTAATTCTTCCCTGAAAAAAAAAACAGGAAACAGCAAAACAACTGAAAACACAGACTGTTCTCCCTTTCCCTTAGAAAGATGTGACCGAAGGAGAATAAAAGGACAACAGTGACACGAAATCAAAGAAACAAAAAAATCCATATAAAACACAAAAATACATTCATCTGTATATATATATATATATACAAAAATACTTAATAATCCATATAATGCATATACTTTCGTACAAAGAGTCCACACACACAAAAGTCCAAGTTTTCATTCCATTCCAACCTTCCAGCTGTTCTGTTCTTTTGAAAAGCTGAACTTTTATGGTTTCCACCATGAAAACATGAGGTCCAGGAGCTCCTCAGATCTTCACTGGCCACAGTGGACCAGTCCTCGCATGGCCTTTCACTGAAAACGAGTTGGCCATGCACATGCAATACAGAGGCTTCACTGTCCATTAATGAGCCCACGCGTTCTATTCGTATTCCCCTGAAGTTGCTGATGACCATTATTCAGCCTTTCACGATTAAACTTTAACTTCAACACTCATGAAACATGTCCTGCGGCTCATAACGACAAAATCAATGGGCAGAGTAAAATGGATGAAGGCTGAACAGAGGGAATTATCAAGTCAAGTGGTCTTTGTTGTCATTCCTCAATATTGTTGTTCTTCAGGCCCCCATGGTGCAACACGGACATGGACAAGTTTGGAAATGTGTTGTGACACAACAAAAACATTGTTTTTTTTTTTCTTTTTGCAGCTTCCATATCTGAATCGTATGGAGTGAGGAAGGCAGAAGACTTGCAAAGTCTAATAACGTAACGTTATACCTCGTTTTTACAAAGTGCAGGTTTCCAGAGACTCAGATTAAGCTTCAGCTCTGGGCCAGAGCTCGTCCTTAGAGAATTATCATTAGACATTAGAGTTTAGTCCCAAAATGGGCTTAATTTATGTCCAGGAAACTTGCTCTGTGAATCGGATAAGTAATATCCAATCTGGTTTGTTTGTTTTTAAATGTGAATCAAATCCTCAGAGAGATCCGCTGTAGGTGACGACCATGACTGCTGAAATCCTTACAAATCTTACAGCAATGCCAAAAGGCTACTGTTGGACAGTCTGGGATTTTATGAACAAAGTAGGTAAACACACACACACACACACACACACACACACACACACACACACACACACACACACACACACACACACACACACACACACACACGTACGCACGCATGCACCACTCTGATACAAGCATGACTCCATTATATGTCTAGAAAGAGAAGAATTATAAAAGCATACATACACACGCACTCCACTTAGACATCCATACCTTATATAGAATTAGTTTTTTTAGACCCCCACATATACATACCGAGTCTGACTCATCATTCTGATTTATCGTCACTGCAATTATACACAGTATAATAAACACTCAAGAATAATAAAAAACAAAAACACCTAATAACGCCCACACTCCATAGAGAAACCCAGGATATTAAACTTGGAGATATGAGACTTCAGGTCACCTTCATAGCTGATACCAAAATAACTTGCTGTAACAAAGCAGTCTGGCACTAGTTCAGAGTTTGTAACGCTAGTTGTTGAATAAAGGGAAAGCAGGGATGCCGTAGGATCGGACTGATGAAGCCGGATACTTCCCATCAACGCTGCAGTGGGCAGCATGCATGAGCTACTGTAGAAGCGGAAAAAACACGCACTCCTCACTCTTCTAGCGTTCGACGCGAGTTCACTCTCATGTGAGCTCAGAGGATGCAGCAGTGGCGCCCTCCAGTGGGCAGCAGAGAGATTCCTTCTCCATCAGCCTTCTTTACTCTCCCTGATTGTGTCCACCGAGCGGCCGAGAGATTTGAAGGACGGGCGCTGGCTTGGGTCCGCTGCCCAACACGACTTCATCAGAGAGTGGACCTGAGGAAGAAAGAGAAATGAAATGATCAGTAAATCATTACTATTAATATCCATCTAATAATCATTACTACTTTCAGGATAGATATCAGCTGGTCTGTGCATGCGCGTTACCTCTGCGGGACATCCCTCAGGAGCTGGCAGCCTGTAGTTGTGTTTGAGCAGATCTATTAGATGATAGACGATCATCTGGCCCTGCTTATCAATACCCATCTTCTCCATAAACACCTGAGGAGCACAACCAAGAAATTGTGAAGGGGAGACAGCACAAAAAACTGAGAGCAAAAGAACATAAAGAGGAATTATGATAGAGAGGGAAATAGGTACATGGTTATTTGTATATGTACATATTTGTATATGTAAATATTTAGACATAGATAGACAGACAGACAGACAGACAGACAGACAGACAGATAGATAGATAGATAGATAGATAGATAGATAGATAGATAGATAGATAGATAGATGAGAAAATGAGAAAGAAAGACTTACAGCAGGTGGGCTACAGTTTTTATCACTGTAGGTGAAAAGCTCGTAGAGGACGACTCCAAAACTCCACACGTCCGACGCCACGGAGAATTTACTCTCTGTCAGGGACTCGGGAGCGTACCTTCATCACAATGCACACATTTCAACTATCATCAGCACCACACACATATACATATGCTATCCACTATCAGACGAACATTTAAATCATTTTCACATATAAAAACTCACACATTAGACTAATTCTCTTCTCTGTTTAAGGACTCACCAGAATATGGGGCTCTCTCCTGGCTCCCTGACTGTGTAATAATCCTTATCCTGAGGCAGAACCTTCGTCAGGCCAAAGTCTCCGATCTTCACCCGCACCTCACTCTCTACCAGGATGTTCCTCGTGGCCAAATCCCTGTGCACGTAGCGTTTGGACCCCAAATAGTCCATTCCCTGAAAAAAACAGCAGTGTTCAGCAGACATAAGCATGTATGTGTATTTCCTGACTAGTGTGTGGCATGCAAGCAAACACAGGAGAAGTATGTATCTATGTAAATACTTTATAAATCCTTAAGGCTATTAAAATATACTTAAATATAACTAATTGTACTTAACTGTAGAACTAAGATTAACTTAAATATACTTAAGAACATATTAAAGTACATTTAAAATTGACTTTCTTTCTTTTATTTTATTTTTACCTGATATATAATCCACAACTGGATACACTGAATACATCGTGACCATAATTTTTTACACAGTAGGGGAATACAGTAGGTATTGACTGGTAGGGGGCCAGTCAGCACAAAGTCATTAAGGGAACATTCATCTTTCAAATGTGTATGTGTACATACTTTGCAGATCTGTGAGGCGTAGTGCAGAAGCTTTTTGTGATCAAAGCGCTCCTTGTTTTTAGCAAGATATTCCCTCAAACTGCCAAAAGGCAGGTACTCCATTATCAGCCGCAGGTTTTTACGACCTGGGGAGATGAGAGAGAGAGAGGAGAGAAGTAAGAAATAGAGACAAAATAAAATAAATACATTTTAAAAATAAATTCACACAGAAGGCAGTTTCAGGGTATTCATGCTGACACCTAACCCTCACTTTACCCCCTCGTTATGAAGTCAGCACCCAAACCTCAAACAACGTTTATAAACCGTTTCAATTTGTGCTTCTAACAAGCTGTGACTTTCAAATCACTATTCACATCAAACCGGCTCTTCTGAAGCTAAATACACCCAAAGGACTAGCACAGAGCTGTTTAGTGCTTACAAAAGCGCCTCTGCAGGTATTTATTTCCTGGCTGCAAAGTGAAATAGTCAAAGTAACATGTTCCAGAATGCTCTGCGTATACGGTTTATCAGAGGAGTTATATAACCTTAGTTCTACAACGAGAATATGCCTCACCTGCAGTGTAGCACACGCCTTTGTATTTGACAATGTTTTCATGCTGCAGCGATTTGAGGATCTCGATCTCTCTCTCGAAGTCACGCAGGTGCTCGGCCGTGCTGTGCTGAAGCTTCTTCACCGCCACAACCTCACCTGTGGTGTCCTGCAGAGGGTCATAACGACACTTCTCCACACTCCCAAAGTTGCCCTGGAGAGAGAGGCAGAGGGAGAGAGTGAGAGAGAGTGAGAGTGAGTGGGAGTAAGAGTGAGAGAGAAAGAGAAAATGATAATACATATAATACTAGGGCTGTACCTCACTCACAATCGGATTCGCCCGTCCTGGACGATGATTCAACTATTCGTTCATGTTTTTCTCCATGTACATTATCTAGTAATCAGTAAATCAATTGCCATACAATTCAGATCTGATGTCCTCCTCATTTAGAAAATCAGCAGAGTCACAGAAACATATTTTTGAACTAAAAGAGACGTGGCATATAATGAACGATCTGAACCGGAGCCTGATTTAATTACAGGATATAGAGTCAGGCAGCAGCGCATATTTATTCTAAACATTAGCGCTTATAGCCTATAGTCTTTTTAATTTTTCTTTTAACGGCTTCTTCAGTAGGATGACCCTTCCTCTTTCGTCTCTCATAAATAATGAACTGCTAAATAAAACCAGATTAGTCCATATTTAAATGATTTTTAGATGAAAAAAGAAGGATGGTAGACCTGAAACAGTTTAATTATTATATCACCCTTGCAGAATAAATTATTTCTCGTTTATCGGCAGACATATTTAGTGACTGTGCTTATCTTTAAATAAAAATACTCTTAGCCGTAGATGAATAAATAAAAATATCTGTAATTTAGGTTTTAAAATAATAGAATTATAATAAAACAAACGTCTTCGGTCCATTTTTCCTTCACCGCAAACAGCTATTATGTCTATTATGCTATTACGATAGAGAATGAGGAGTGAAGATGGAGGGATAAATTATACCTTTCCCAGCTGTTGCAGGAAAATGAGGTGTCTGGCTTCAAAGTGAACTGGTTCTTGACCGTCTAGTGCGCCAGTAAAGCCAAATCCACGACTTCTCACCGGAACCATATCATTTTCCGCCAGCAACTCGTAATCTAACAGAGAAAAACCGAAGGTAAAGAGTTGACACCAACTTATAAAAGAGGAAAGGGCTGGCATTCTAACTAGGTGTTTGAAACATCTGGGTAAAGTGGTTTCTGTGGGAGAGAGTTTCTCCCCCTGGCGTGTCCTTGGGCTTTAAAAGTTTGCAGGCTGCATAAAAAGCTACATACACACTAAAAAAAGGGAAAAGGCAATATATTACAGGCAAGTTTTAATAACAATCATATGAGAGAGGTACCCAAATTCATCACAGGTATGCAGGTACAGGACGATTACAATATATGGAGGGGACTGTGATCATGTGATCATATATTTATAACCACACTGCCTGGTGGAAAAGCACCATTAAACTGTGAATGTGTGTGAGTGGCGTACCGGGTGTGAAGAGGCTGTTTAAATCTCTAATGATGGCTCTGAAGGACGGGCGCTGCGAAGGCTCGTAATCCATGCAGCTGTTGATCAGATTGGCCAGTTCTGTCCACTTGGGAGAGGGCAACTGATGCCTGTCCTCAAAGAACAGCAATTTCTGAAAGATACAAGCACACATTACTAGCACTTAATAAAGCAATAATCCACTATAGGCTGTAAAATAAAGGGAATTTTACCCAGAGAAAAATAAACCAGCACTTTTTTCCATCACAGATTTAAACCTTTTGCTGCACAAACTAACAAATGCCTGATAGACATGTTAATCTAATGTAAATGTAACTCACAGTCCATTTGGATGGACTCATACTTACCATATAGATGCACTCTGCAGTTCTACAATTACACAGTTACAGACTGTAGGCCATTTGTTTATCTGCATACTTTATTACCCTGTTCTTCAATGGTCAGGACCCAGACAGGACCACCACAGACAGGTATTACATGGGTGGGCAATCATTTTCAGCACTGCAGTGACACTGATGTGGTAGTGGTGTTGTGCTGGTGTGAGAGGACCAAACAAAGCAGGGCTGTTGAGTGTTTAAACACCTCAGTGTTGCTGCTAGACTGAGAATCTCCCCAGTGTCCTGTGGACAGCGACCTGTAGGCAGTGTCCTGTAAACTAATGAAGGACTAGAGGATGACCAACACAAACCGTGCAGCAACAGATGAGTCCAACAAGCTAGGAAAATATTACCCGGTTGATTATTACTAATTGGAGTCAATTGGGTAGCCGACTAGTTAATATAGAGAGCAACAGCTGTTGAGTATCAGATGCTGGGTTTTTTTACCTTTGAGGAATCATACGAGCTTAAAGGTTTCTCTCCTCCAGTGTAAATTTCCCACAGCGTAGTGCCGTAACCCCACTTGTCTGTGTCCAAGCTCAGATTTCTACAGTCTTCCACACATTCTGGAGGAACCCAGGGGATGCGTTCAATCAGAACTATCTCACAAACACACACACACACACACGGGAAAGAACAGCAGGTCATTACTGAGACGCAGTGTTTAATGCACATTTAAAACAGCCCCAAATATTGTTCTTTGCACATATAGCTTTTATTTAGTACAATGTTTAGCTGATATCAGTAATCATGCGGGTATAACCTTCACTCCGTTGTGTATGTGGAACTACTGCTGACACAGTCATTAAAAATAAATATATTTCTTTGACAGGGACAATGCAGATAAACACTGTTACATAAGATGCATGCATAGGCCGTCACCTCTCCTTAATTAACCTTTTTTAGATTCTCAGCATTTATTTAAATGACACTTCTTGGGGGGAAATAAATTTATCATAATATTATGCTGTCTGTTCAGGAACAACAGACACTTAAATGCAAAACTCAAAAGTAAGCGGTAATTGTTCAGCCTGCTTCACTCAGGACTGGTCTGGTATTATCTGCCTCAGGGTGGTGCTGTTGCATGCTGGTTCACCCAGTTAGTTCTTCATAGCCTGGCTACTGTAACAGTGTCTAGCATACGGCATACGAAAACAAAAAACATATATCCAAACAGATCTGTAACTCTGAAAACCTGTTGACTTTCTCAAGAGACGAAAGAGGAAAGAGTGAACTGGTATGCAGAAGAGAAGATGCATAAGATCACTTAGCGTGTGGAAGAGCACATTGCCAAACTAGAAAGGAAGCATTTCCAGAAGAAGAGCACTTCACCCAGACGCTCTGTGTCCACTGAAGCATTGCTACAAATACGGTGGGTGAGCTAGCAGAGTATTCAGCCAGCATGGGATCCTTGGATACTAAATATAAAGTATATATGGCTTTTAGCTATAATTTATTTGCAACCCGTTGTTTATGCATGACCAGGCAACAGAAGTCCTTTGATTACACAATTTAATCTGTGGACATAAAGAATTTGGGTACTTTTTTTTAGAAGGTTTGTAGGAAGAACCACAGAAAGCCTACAGGACCGACACAACAAGTGTTTTAGGTTATGTCAAAGCTTCATGACGAACAGACTAGTTGAAAAGATCTAAAATTGCTTGGAAAAAAATATTTCTCTATTTACTTCCATTAAACATAAACATTTTCCTTAAAAAATAAACCCTGGTATTTGTCAGGTCCTATGTTGAGTGGCTAATCAAACGTTGACTGGCTGCTCACTTGCCTGCAGCGGTGCTGATGCTAGCTTCAATGACACCACAATGTATAGCTTTCCAGAACAGTTTCTCTTATGGAGCTCTTGTCTGGTTTGTTAATGTGCACTTCATTCACTCATCATCGGAGATCCTACATGTCCTTGTCTCTGGCTTGGAAAATAAGCAAGAATTTTCTTTCTCCCCCAACTATTAGGAACTGGGAAAGGCTTCAGGTTTACAAATATCCTACAGCATAATGTAACGTTTTTTTAATCCAGTTATATAAATTAATTTGCTAGAGCAAAACAGACAGTAAAGACAATAAAGACAGAAGCTCACCAACTCTGGGTAAAGCAAGTTAAACAATGTCAGCATTGCTGTATTGTTTGTCCTCAGAATTTTGGTTTTGAGAGTTTCAGAAAAAACAAGAGTTTAAATAGGGGGTCTAGACTCAGAATTCACCTGCATTCATCACTCATGTAAGGGTTAGGGTTAGGCTAGTAGTAGTTCTGGTTAAGGTTCTGGCAAGTCTCCAAGAAATGTTTGTGTAATGGCCGCACAATATACAGGAACAGAACTGCGTGTGTATGTTTGTGTGCATGCGTATCTCACTCTCTCTGGGCTGCACAGTGATGCTGATGCCGGGGTCACTCAGTTTAATGAATGGCAGAGTTCCATTCTTTCTGTCCTCCTCTCTGCTCAGCAGAACATTTTTTGCACAAACATTTCCGTGAAAAAGATTCTTGTCCTCCTAACAGAACAAAAGACACAAAAATATAAATCCTCACAAATAAGTAAACCTAGAAATCGCTTTCTGATTTTTTTTGCTCAATTATTTATTATTTGCATTTTATGAAAAGATTCGGCAGAAACTTCTGGGGAGTAAGACTGACTAAAGGAGCAGTGTGTAAGCCTCTAGTGGTGAGTTTACATACTGCAAGTTACTAAACCAACACTGGGCTCTACATGTCAGACTCTGTTGGAAGACAACCTGCTCCTATGTAGACTCAGTCTAAGCTGTGTGTTTTGTTACAGGGGATTACACAATAATGAAAACACAGTCTGGCATATTATATTCCATTTCTGCTAACAGATCTCCCCGCAATCTCCTTACACACTGCTCCTTTAATAGACCACCTGTAATCTAGCTCTCTTTCTTTCTGAGCTTTACCCACCAGGTACAGCATGGCCCAGGCTAGCTGTTTTGCCACCTCTAGTTTCCAGGTGATGTTGATGCAGGCACGGTTTCTCTTCAGGTACGTGTCCAAGGAACCAAAGCGCACATACTCCTGCACCATGATGTCTTAGTGGAAAAATAAAACATTTTAATAACTAACTGATAATGCTAGTGTAAACATAGTGACAGCTAGTGAGAATATACGTGTTATGGTGAGTTACAATATGTCCAAAAGTATCCAGACACTCAACTAATGAGTGAATTCACTAACTACTGAGACACGCATTCAGTTGTTTACGTACAGCTTGTATATTAACCCTTGGAAAGCACTGACCAATAGAATGGGACACTCTGGAGTAGCTACAACATAAGTCAAAGGTCAACAGTATGTCTGGTGCTTAGGTAACTTCAGTTCTAAGATAATGGAACTGCATTCTCTGGATCAACGGAGCTACATCCAGTACCTTTTAAGATGAGCAGGAGTGATCTAGAACTGATCATTCAACATCAGTACCTGATCTCACTTATGCTCTTGCGGCTGAATTCTACCATGTCCTCAAAGCAATGTTCCATCATCTGAGACTAGGTAATAACTGTGAGGTCATTTATCTAATTAGAGAACGTCACTGTTGTACTACTTTGTGTGTGGAGGGAGTGAACTGAACTGAACACTTACGTTCCTCTGCACACACACAGATCCCGTAGTTCAACAGCAGGTGCTTATGGGATAGCTGGCTCATCATACTTGCTGCTTCAAAAAAAGACTGAGAAACAACAAAAAAAGAATACTTTATCATCCAAAATAAACGGACACACTGTTTCAGACAAAGTGTCGTGATTATCTCATCACTCCCACACCTCACCAATCACAAGCTCATTGCTTCTTCTAGAATACCTCTGTGTAGTTGCGATGGCTCTTATCCAGCACTTTCATCACCACTTCCATCTCGTGCATCTCTCCGTAGTCCCCCAGCTCACGTCTGATGCCACGAAAAACCTGCGTAAAGGTCCCCTGACCTAAACTCTCAATCTAAGAGACGCACATGCACACACACAAGCACGACAAAAAATAAAGTTCATATGTGGGTCGTTCTCAGGAAAACACCTCAAACCATGTCCATAAATATTTAAGTGTCATGCTCTTTATGCATATAGACAGTATTCACATCGTTTTGTGGATTATTACTTTTAGTTGTATGATACCTTACATGCAATGCTCACTTCAATGTGTAACTGGATAGTTTATAGTTTATCATTTGGAAAGTTTATCAGTTATGAAAAGAAGACGCTCCTTAAAAACTAATTTCAGTTCAGATCTTACTGTGTTGTGGCATTGATAATTTGGTCAATTGAATGTTAGTAAAAAGCTATTTAAAATCAAATAATTTTGATTTAGGTGTAATTTTAAGACCAGACATATTTATCTGCTCTTGGTGTAATTCCAGATTGGGATTTGATATGGCATAATATTTCATCTAAAAATTCATGTCACACCAATTAAAACACGCCAAGTTAACTCCCAGGCTCTATATAACACCCGGTGGTGCTTTTATGACTTTATGAACCATCCAGTGACTAAAAGACGAGTGGAGTTATGTGGTTTAAATTCTGTCTGATCTCCTCAATGCCGATATTCCGTTATGTCCAGGTCTGCTTGTACTAGGAGACGATTGTGAAGTAAATCTTTGTGGTTTGTGCCAGGTGTCAAGTTGTGTTCATTTTGGCTTTGCTACTTTTTGGATATTTTTATTTTGGTGTGAGCCACAGCCAGATTTCATAAGGCAGTGGCTTTTGTCAAGTCATTTGTTGACAAAATTAAATTAAATTACATACAAGTGGTTTCATTAAGTTACTGACTTTCTCTTAAAGTGCAGATGCTACTCTCTACACCATTAGCAGGTCTGCAAAACTAAACTCAGCTTAACTTCTCATAACTCAACAGGTTTTGTCGTGACAACAACAAGGGGAGTTTTGAAATACAGCACTAATGTTTTCTAATATCGCTCAGCGATTGTGTGGGTGTGAGAAAAACAGAAACTCACAGTTTCCAAATCCTCCTTTCGGATCTTGTGGAAAACCATCTGACTGATGTTGTGCCTGAAGGGCGAAGGAGAAAGAGGCACATCTGAACCCTGATTACTCCGGCAGATCAACAGATTTGACTTGTCTGTACAGAAAGAGAAAGTGGAGAGGGAAAGAAAAAAGAAAAACAGAAAGAGAGCAAGAGAACAATTAAGCCAAGTGATGCGTGTTAAGTTTTAATAAATCCCTATGACTAATGTGAACTTTTATAAATTAATTTCTATACAATAACTCAGACTAAATACAGGCCTGACTGAAACTGCCTGTTTAAGCCACTGTTTCAAAATTTGCAATCTTGTCTTAATTAGCTCATTCACACACTGGATACATGGAACAGAATAACGTTTGAATTTCATTCATAAATTCATAAAACCATATATTAAAAAAAATTAAATTAACAATATCATTCACAGTTACTGGCATTTCAGTCAACATAGCTTTCTCCTATAACGTGTGGCAAGATTTGGCAGGACACATCAAAAAATCTCAGACCACTTGAGAACCTCCAGAGTCCTAGTTCCACTCGTTTGATAAGTGACTAGTCTGGTCATGTTGATGGATCATGCACAACCACACTAATTCTGGGGCTCACTAAACCATTTGTGGGCTGATTTGGGTTTTAGTTCACTTACATTTATGAGAACAAGTGTGTACATAATAAACTGAGTTTTATAGTAGCACATTTTCCAGTCATCTGCTTCGAGAGCTAGCCACCACTTTTGACATGTGAGATATTCTGGATGCTCTTTTATTACAGCATCATTTTTGGTGTAAATTCACAGAGAATTGCGGTCAGAAAGCTTTGCAGTCATCGAGCTACCTTAAATCCTACTGAAACACAACCAGAAATATAATTCGGTCATTTCACTCGCCAACAAGTTTATGCCTTTTAGCCATGTCTCCATTACCCACCTGCGTTTAACACTTTTACCAGTCTTCTCAGTTCACTGCTGTTTTGCTGCAGATCGTACAAAATTGCCAGGCAGGCTGTAGTAAGACCTTCCAGAGCAAAAAGTAATGGATCTACATCTTTTACAGCACTATCAATGATGCCAGGTTAAAGCTTAGGCAGGTAGGCAGCAGGTCAGGCGTACATTTGTGTGTGTGTGTTTACACACAATGTGAACAGCAGCTGCTGTGTTTAAATTACGCATAAAAGTAAAAATGGACAAAAATGGAGATACATGCTTTTCACTTGACAACAATCTGTTTATCTGCAACACAATTTGATTTTAGATTACTGGCAACTTTTAAATGATTAAAAATACCAGGAACAGGCAGAGAGGAGTAATAGGACATGCCAGTTTGCATCTGCAGAGGTCATGTCTGTGTACCGCATGGGCTATGGGGGCTCTTTCTGTGTACACACAAACACTCTGTACTACAGAACACACAGAGCTCAGATCAAACGAGACCGGCTGCCGTGTGTATTTAGAAGTCTGTGATGGTTAAACATTGAACAGCCCTCCTCTGTTTTCAGCCAGCACCATTTGAGTAAAACATATATTTACATTGCCTGAAGTCAAAGGTTTGGGTACTCCTAGCCCTCTTTTTGTTACATTAAACGAATAGCAGGGCTGCAATGAAAAATCTAAGACATTAATAAGCTCTGTGTGGGGATCTCTGACCTTTACTCCTGGGTGGGCAGCACTTGGTGAACTGAAAGACGTGCCCCTCAGAGCGCAGTGCCTCCTTCTGGTAACGGTGCAGGAGCTCACTCAGACTGCCGAACATGCACCTCGCCCCGCTCAGAGCAAACTCGCCGACCGTGGTGCGCACGATCTGACAGTGTTTGTACTCAAACGCACCCTCATACTTCACATATGCCCCCACACACACACACACACACACACACACACACACAAACACACATTACTTTGCTAAATGTGGAAATAATAATAATAATAATAATAATAATAATGACAAAACTTCATACACACTCCGGCCACTTCATTAGGTACACCTTCTTGTATCTACACTGGCTATTTTATCAGCACCACTGACCATATAGGAGCACTCTGTAGTTCTGCAGTTACAGACTGTAGTCCATCTGTTTCTCTATATACTTTATTACCCTGTTCTTCAATGGTTAGGACCCCCATAGGACCACCACAGAGCAGGTATTATGTGGGTGGTGTATCATTCTCAGCATTGCAGTGACACTGACGTGGTGGCTTAGTGCGTGTTGTACTAGTATGTGTAGATCAGTAAATAATAATAAAGTGGCCAGTGGGTGCATAGCAGCTATCATGTATTAGCAATGGTTATAACAATAAAAACACTAATATGATGAGTTAAACAAGGGATTGCAGACTAGTAAAACATAAAATCATCATCAAGATTTTAAAATAATTAAATCAATTAAATTTTGTACATTAAGGAAACATGCCAGAGAAAAGATTCTGTCTGGCCTAATGGGGCGAATAGTACTACTGTTTTTATCACAGATTATCACACATGAATCTTTGTATAGGATAAAAAAAAATTCAATCAATTTAGTATTTTAGGATTTTCAGATTTTGTTTTTTCAAAGAAATCAGTACTCCCATGTGACTAATAGACAAGATTTGATATGAAGTATTAAGTGGCCTTGTAGCCATTTGATTTGAAACACTGGAAAATCATCTTCAGATTTGTGTTCAGGCGAGCTCAGAGAACATTCTAGTCTAGAGGAAATATACATATTCTGATATGGAAATTAATTGGCTAATGCATTTATTTGGGCAACAAGTGACAATTTAACAGACTTAATACAACCAGATATCAGTGCAACTAAAAGGCATCACATAGAATTAATTACGAAAAAACCTGCTTGAACGATAACTACAAATAATATTGGGATACCACAAGGGGATGTTTTGGAAATACCTATTACTATTTATTCTATTTATGTTATTGTACCTTTTCTAATATTAGAGCTTTGCACAGTGCTGTATAAGAAACACTACATGAAGCAAACAAAAAGTAGGCTTTTGTGGTCAAGATGTTTTAAATAAGAGATAATAATAATAACATCTCATTCAAGGAATTAAAGAGTCTAGCAAGATGTGTCTTGGTCAGAGTTAGGCCCTAATGCTTCACTTAGACTTTAGTAGATTTACTCACCCCCACCACAAAAGACAAGAAGTACTTGTCGTAGTCCTTTGGGCTACAGCGAAGGATGTACATTCCTTTAGCATTGTCACAGCGACGCAGACGACTAATGGCAAATTCCATCCTAATGCCGGGGACACACAGTCAGATGTGTGTTAGGATTTCAGTTTATTTTTTATTTGCTGTATTTTATTTGATATATGTTGGGCTTCAGGTGATATCAGACCATATTCATTTATTCTATGCTACACGGTACGTGCATGTGTATTCACTCACGAGACAGGACCGTGGCAGTTGCTCTGAATGGCCTCCAGAAGTCTAGGTGACGCCACCTCTTTACACAGATAATGATGCGCATCTGTTGTTAGTCTGTAATAGCCGTCAATCAAAGACACGAAAGACAAAGCCTCCATCAAGGAATGAAACTCCAGCTCCTAGACAGACAGACAGACAGACAGACAGACAGACACAGAGAGAGAGAGTGAGAGAGAGAGAGAGAGAGTGAGAGAGAGAGAGAGAGAGAGAGTGAGAGAGAGAGAGAGAGAGAGAGAGAGAGAGAGAGAATATTACATACGCATTTCTGTGCAAATGTACCCCCCCCCTCCCCCCTAATGATATTGTCATTTTACAAGTTGAAATTAGCAGAGAATTTTATTACAGGTGCATTTTGTAGTTCTACAGCTACAGACTGTAGTTCATCTGTTTCTCTGTATACTTTATTAGCCTGTTCTTCAATGGTCAGAAAACCCCACTGGACCAACATAAATATATATGTATATGTACATACATACATACATATATATATATATATATAGTTATTACATACAAGCTAGTTATCACATACAAGCACTAATATATATAATCCTGAAACAAAATGTGCAATATCATACCAGTGTCTGGCTGTCCTGTCTGTTTATGGTTACAATGCAACTTTCGATGGATCCGTCTTTGCTGGCTTGCTTAATGCTGATATCAATAACATCCGGGAAATCACAGTAGACCTGCAAATCCTTACAGGAAGAAAAAGAGAGAAAGAGGGAGGGAGGGAGAGCGGGAGAGAGGGAGAGCGAGAGTAAGAGGTGATTTTGTGGAATAAGACTAAACGAAACAAAGAGAGGATCACTCACTCCCCCATCCAGAAAACACTGCTTCAGAAGTGTTTAGCAGAACTGTGTTGATTTTAAATGGACTTTACCTGTAGGTCAGCATCTCTGCCTTTGGTCCACTGGATGCCACGGTTTCCAGTGACAATGATGGTCACCTTACCACTGGAAGGCTCAGAAACTTGGAAGCGCTCAGTGTAAAATGCAGGCTGTAAATACTCCAGACTAGCCAGATACTTCAGCTTCAGATCCCTCAGAGCTGCCTTACAGTGACTGAACTGCTGAATAAACTTCCTGAAACGGTAACGGATCCGTTTCCGGGTGACGATGTGATAATCCTGGATATGAGCTCGCATTCCTTTAGGGAGAAAACTTTTATAGCTGGGTAGGGAGAAAGAGAGACAGAGAGAGAGAGAGAGAGAGAGAGAGAGAGAGAGAGAGAGAGAGAGAGAGAGAGAGAGAGAGAGAGAGAGAGAGAGAGAGAGAGAGAGAGAGAGAGAGAGAGAGAGAGAGAGAGAGACACTGACATTAGAACTAAACCATATTATCAAAATAATAACTTTAATGGAAGGAATGAGTTGAAAACATACTTTACTTTAATATACACCCAAGATTTACACAATCATGAAATGTACACTGTAATGTATATGTTATGTACAAATGTAGGTGGGTCAAAAAGTAAGAGAGTGAGAAAAATGGAGAGTTTGAAATATTACAACAAAGAAACCATTCATTTTTTAACTTATCTTTCTAATATAATTATATTAGGATTAATTCTTTATTATCCCAGGTGGCCACATGTTCTAGCTATGATACAGAGCCAGAGATAAAAGAAGTAAGAAGGAGAGAGAAAGCGAGATAGTAAGAGGAAGTTCAGAGAGAAAACAAAAAAAAGAAGGAGACCTTGTTTCTTAGCTATGCAAAGTTAGATTTGAGCAATACTAGCTGAAGGTGCATCTCCCACCTGTTGTCATTGTAAATGTCAACTGGAGAACTGCCCTTCTCTTTAGCGATCCGCATCATGTCCAGCACGGCCATGCCCAAACACTCCTCCTGAGCATCATGACTGACCGGAATGGCAACAGAACCATCCACGAAATCACTTCTCCACTAAGAAATTTATTTAAAAAAAAAAAAGAAGGGAGAGAGGGAGAGGGAGAGAAGAACAGAGAGCATGAAATATTACAACAAAGAAACCATGTATTTCATAACTTGTCTTTCTATTATGATTATCTTACGATTAATTCTTTAAAATCACAAATTCCTGTTTCCCTGCAATCTTCCATTGAACCATTTTTAATGACATCACTGTGCACCAGTGACAAACATTATTCAATCATATCAAGTTTCTCCTTCCCTTATCATGAAAAGAAAACGCTCAGTTAGTTCAGATACCCTCCCTGATAATGTCACGTTTAGTTGGAATTTCTTTGTGGTATGGGATGATTTTCCATTTACTTTAACTTCATAAAGGTTCTTCACACTCACTCGTTACTCCCTGAAAGAAATCCGTTAAAATCACTAGCACAAAAGAGCTTCTTCTTTAGCAGAGAAGGTCAGGAGAATTCCAGGGGTGGGTCTGTACTGGTTTAGGGTGGTTACTGTGAGCTAATAAATGCATTTTATGCATAAAAGCATAACAATACTTTAAATAATATGTCCAGATGTGTACATACAGTCACTAAAGAGTTTACCCCACACCCTCCTCCCATACAGTCAGAGGACAGAGATTAGGCGATGCTGAAATTCTTATTCCCTGTTGCACATTAAATGATGTAGCACTTACATCCAGGTGGTTGTTCGGGTGCTGACATGTAACTGCTGCACTATTTAAGGTGGAATGGATTTCACTAAAGGGTTATAAAGCACACTGATGTTGGTCTGAGGAGCAGTGGAACTGCGTTCTCTGCAGTGATGGGAGCTGGAATGATCTACAACCCCTCGTTACCACCTTTAATTTCAGGAGAAACGCTGGACAAGCTATAAACCTCAGCTATGAGTAGTGTAGTGCTGTACAGTAGTTTCTGTACAGTAATAAACAGGGCTATAGGTAAGCCCCCGGCCCCACTGGTTTCATTTTTCACTGCTACAACATTTCATCATCTTTTTCTTCTTCTCCACCTTCTCATAATTACAACCATTCCATTATTTTGGTCCTCTCTGTCATGTACTGCCTGCATAAACATCCTGGATATGAAGGAAAGAGGAAACAAATCGAAGTTTCCAAAGAACCATGGAAGTCCCAGAGCAGAAACAAAGAGCAACACACACAGCAGGTTTTGTGAACGCAAACTACTTATTAAGGTTCCAGCACTTCCCTTTTCTGCTAAACATCACATGTTAGAAACAGGAAAGGCCTGCATTAGCTGTTAATAACAACTTGGCTAACAGAGGGCCAGGTCACACAGGACGAACCAGCACTGCAAGACAAATAGCGTAAGTACCGAGCCAATAAGGAACAACTGGCACACGGTTCGTCTCATCAACTCCATGTTTAAGCGTTGCTCTCAGAGTCGACACTCTGTAAACTCTAAACCTGACTGTACGTGTGTAGGTGGATGTAAAGCATGCAATGCTTGCCAGCACACATACATCGAACCCGCTGCTTGCTGTGCCAGTAAAAAAGGAAAAACACCTCACAAAAGAGCTAACGAGCAAAGGTGTAGTTTTGGTTTCAAGCGAGGGGGATGGGGGAGGGGGGTTACTCCGACCACCCACACAAACACTATAAATGAACAAACTGGTTAACGTTCAACATTCACAGTTGACATTCTGCTCTGGGCTACTTTAAGCCACATGTTATTGCTAAGCCACAATGTCAGAACATTAAATGTCAGACCATTTTATTATAGGTTTAACGGCTGATTTTGCTCCTGAGTAAAAGTTGAAGATATGGTCATATGGTTCACTGTGGCATGAAATTATTCACTCTGTTGGAGTTATATTAACCACGCATTAATTTATTCATCCATCTATCTTCTGAGCTGCTTATTGTTTTGGGTCAGGGTGGAGGGGAGAGGTGGTGCTAGAGCCTATCCCAGCGTTTAATGGGCAAAAGACAGGAAGCACCCTGGACAGGTCACCAGTCCATAGCATTCTTTACACATTTGATTACGTACTCACACCTGAGGAGGGGTGTGTGTGCAAGAGCTCCACTCTTCTACTGAACCTGTTAAGAAGGCCCAACCTTTGCACTGGTTTGAGAGCCGAGCAATTATGTATTTGGAGGTGGGCCTCCAGACACAAACAACAGAGCACAAAGAGAAGGGAAAAAAAAGACTAGATTCAATCCAAACACAGCATGCTGCATGTTAAGTAATGGTAAATCTGTTGATGTATACATGTCTCACAATAAGGGAAGAGCAAAAACGAGTGCAACCTCACCCTCTTCCTTTCCTCTGTCTCACTTCCCCTGTTCTGAGAGAGCCTTTGCCAACACAGGGTGCGTTAACACGTGCGCGCGCACACACACACACTCAGCAAACCTCCCATTTAGGCACAGAACAAACACCACCAAACCTGCACCCTGACTGTCAAACTCAAACACTATTAACCGTCTTTCATAGTCTATTGTAGCCATGTTTGTCACTTGGAACCAAACAATGTCAGACATGAAATCCTGATCTAACTCAATGAAGTATTGACTGTAAATGAGAAAAAAAGTCACATTTAATAAGAAATTTAAAACAATGAAATCGTAATCAAACTGGCTGAACATTAATCAAGAATAAATTGAACTGAGAGTAAAAATGATTGATTACAGTAAGTCACACAAACGGAAGATGACCTAAACTCACTGCTCTGTAGTAATGAGGGACTGATAAAAATGATTTTCTATGTAAACGTAAAGCTCATGGTAGTGAGGCAAGTGGGTACTTACCTGGGCAAACAGGTATGCCATGGTGATGTCATCCAGTACAGGAGCCTCAGAGCTCTTAGTAACGCCATAACGCTGAGCATAACTTAATCCACTGCCGTACCAGCCGGGGAAGTAATACCTAGAGAGAGAAAGAGAGAGGGAGAGAAAGAGAGAGGGAGAGGAAGAGGAAGAGAGAGAGAGAGAGAGAGAGAGAGAGAGAGAGAGAGAGAGAGAGAGAGAGAGAGAGAGAGAGAGAGAGAGAGAGAGAGAGAGAGAGAGAAAGAGAAGGAGAGAGAGAAAGAGAAGGAGAGAGATATTAAGGGAGAGTTGGTAATCTTTATCTTAAGTAAGGTCTGCATGCCATAGGCCATGCTATGTGAACCTTACTGAAAGAAGTTAAATAACAACATCAAATGAAAAACATCTCAGCTTGCCAAATTCAATCTAATCTAGGCCTGGGGTGGCACAGTTTGAGAATCGACATGACTGCACACGAAGGTCAAAACCTGGAAAGCATGTTGACATTACAAATGAGGGAAATCTTTTAGTTTAGCATATTTAAATGACTAAGATGTAAGAGCCAGAATTGATTTGGAATGACTTGGTGCTCTGCTGCAGAGAGTCAGAATTGCTCATAGTGGTAGTAATAAGGACAAGTTCTGTAGTTATGAGCACGCTGGCTGTTGTCCTAGACATGTTTTACGAGAGTTCTGAGATGCACTTTTGGTTTACAGTAGAGTTTTTTTATAGTCTATTACTGGCAGAAAGGTCTGTGTAGGATGTTGTAAGCCAAGCCAGAAAACTTACCACAATTTTACCATCATCAGTTTCACATATAAAACTCAGAAGGCACGTGCAGGTTCAATGGTGGTTTTGCACAGTAAATGAAATGGTTGTGCCTCTACTGTAGACTTGGTGACTCCTGGTTGTCATCACCACCACTGCAAACTACAATCAACTCATCATATCAAACAACTCTGTATAGGTCTCAATTACTGTGTATACTTCTGATTAACTGAAACCAATCCTCTCTAAAGTGGTTTGTCTGATAAAATGGAGACCTATCTCAACCCTCCAGTTTATTTAGCTTTAGATAAGCTAATGATTTATCATTAGCCTCAGACAAGACATACAGACTGACAAATAGACAAACAGATTAACACATAGACAGACAGACAGATCGACAAATAAACAGACAAACACAGAAATACATAGATAAATAAATAAATAAATAAACAGACAGGAGATTGACAAATAGACAGACAGATAAATAAATAGATAACCAGACAGACAGACAGATAAATAGATAAATAAACAGACAGATAAACATATAGATAAATGAACAGACACAGAACAGAAACAAATATGTAAAAGAGTCATTATAACTAATTCTAGCACTGCATAATAACACACATCTGTGCCTTTCACCCAACCTTCTTACATACATGTGCTACCACGGTTAATTTATATAACATAAAAATGTGTTTCTCCTCGTGCCCCTGTGACTGACACACACACACACACACACACACACACACACACACACTTTCTCTACCCACTCTACAGTGTTATGAGGTTCAGACAGCTGAGGCAGATTGGTAATTTCAGTGCTGAGTAATAAAGATCACTGATAAGTGAGATCTGCTCTTTGATTTTTCCCACATTTTTGAAGTCTGAACTTTCCAAAAACAGCAGCGATCATTTTTACTGCTTCTTAACATGAAATGGAAAAGAGTTTAATTGACACGTATGGTATTTCAGCGACATTTAAAGCTGGTGGAGTACAGCTACATTAGCCTACATATTAGCCTACATTGCTACATTAGAAACAAACTTCAGGCTCCAAACATGTCTTGATTGATTAACTATAAAGAGGTGTACTACATTTACAAGTGAGGAAAAATAAGTGGAAAACATACTGATCCTGGAAAATCACTTGTGTACCCCAGCTATAGGAACAGACAGACAGACAGACCAATAGATAAATAGATAGTCACACGGACAGGCAGACAAACAGACAGCTACACAGGCAGACAGATGATGGCAGACAGATATGCAGATACAGGTAGACAGACTGACAGACATATAAATAGACTGGCAGATTGACAGCTAGACAGCTACCACCAGAGCCATGCTAAGAGACAGCTATACAGACAGACAGACAGACAGACAGACAGCTAGACAGAAACACACAGACTGACATGCACACAGACAGATAGACAGCTCTTCAGGCAAACAGACAGGTACATAGACAGGTATCTAGACAGACAACGACATCCAGCTGGACAGATAGCTCATCAGACAGACAAGACAGGTAGACAGACCGGTATCTAGACAGACAGGCAGACAGACAGCTATACAGACAAACCAACAGACAGGAAGACAAACAGGTAGCTAGACAGATACCTAAACAGACATACAGACAGACAAGGAGACAGACAGATAGATAGCTAGAAAATAAAACTCACTCTAAATGTTAAATATTTACCTGATTCTGAACAGGAGCTTCTCACTGGTGGACTCGTCTGCTTTGAAGACGTGATTAGGTGGATACCACATGCGGTCACTCTCCCTCATCAGAGCAAACAAGCTGCAGTACAGTGGACTGATACCTGCAGAAGAGGCAAAAACACACATGCATCAGCCAACAGGAAAACTTACACAGTCAGGAAAAACACTCAGATAGTCGCAGATAGTAGCCAGCTGTGATCTCCAAAGCCAGTCTGGGGCCTGTCTGTCAAAACAGGAGTAAAGCACCTCCATGGGATTTAGGTTGTATGTTTGCAGTAAGCTAGCCAAGATTCACACCAATTTGGACGATCTGGATTAAAATACAATAAAAGACTCCATGTTTTATCTGAACCTTGTAGTAGATGTATTAACATACTGTAGGTTTCACTGTAGCAGTCCCTGGTTGCTGCAGCTGCTGTTCCATTTTTAACATCTAACAGAAACCCACTGCTCAGGCAAGGACTCATACTTGCAGTCTGTGACATATTTAGGACTTTTAGAAAAACAAAAGTATTACACTAGATTAGATTCAGCCTAATTGTCATTGTGTGGAGTACAGGTACAGAAGCAATGGAATGCAGTTAGCATCTAACCGGAAGTGAAAAATACAGTACTATTTCCAAAAAAACGACAGGAAAGTGACAAGCAATGCAATGTAGAGGTCCCAATATGTATAATTATGGATAGTGGACAGGCAGAAAAATATAGCTTATAAATATAATAAATATAAATAACTATTAACATAACATATATATGTACAACATGAGTGAAGAGAACACAGTGTAGGTTGTATGTACTGTGAGAACACATGTACAAAATGGTAAGTACGCAGAGTAAGGCTACATGAGAGTGAGTACATATACAGTATATAAAGTAACTGTGCAGATAAGAATAGTGCAGTAACTGTGCAATAATAGTACATAAAGGTGTATTCAGTGCAGTGAGAACAATGATGCAGTTAAAGTGGCTGTGTGGAGCAAGGTCATAGCCTCAGGAACGGAGGCTGTACCTGCACCGCTTGTCAGATGGGGTAGTGTAAAAAGTCTGTGATTATCTGATGGAATTACTCGATTCATTAATCCCACCCTCAGCTCCTGTGTTAGTGGACTTCCATCCAGCTCTAGACTGAATTAGTTATTTGTGTTGATCCAAAACTTAATTATGAGATGAGAGAATTAGTATAACACCTGCAGGGTTTAAATACAGCAAACACCATGATTCAAATAATAAAACATGCGCTATAAATGAGTCTTCATTTGGTTTCAGAAATCCTTAGGTCCATCTGAAGAAGATCCAGACTGCCTTGAGGGTTCCCCACTGCAGTTACTACACACTAGTGCTCCAGTCTTGTCCTGGAGGTACCCTACCCTGGCCAGTTTAGTGGACACCCCTGCAGCTCTGAAAGGACTTGTAAATGAGCTGATGAGTTGAATAAGGTATTTTGGGAGCAGGGAAAACACTAAAATGGGGTTACAGAGTTAAGAAACACTGATCTCATTCTGTCTGTCTGTGGAAGGTACTGCTCAGGTCAGTCTTCCTCAAATACTAACTTTCCCCAAAACGCAATACTGCTATGACAGTCGTGGGTGATGCACTTACTACTACTCATCATGAATCCTGCTCTGTTCTGCCAAAACATTCTGTGTCCTCTGTGGGTGTTTTTTGTGTGTGTGTGATGCTTGTGGTTAATGCACATCATGTAAACTGGTCGCCGATGAAATTGCATCTTGGGGGAGTAAAAACCTTACAGTGATAGACTGATTGATAACGCTATGTTTTCAATAACAGAGCTGCCTCAGCTTCACTGTTCCCCACCTGATCAATATACATACCTGATGTAGATATGGATACTTCTGTTTTTATGCGGTTATCACGTTAATTATTGTGTTATCTCTATGGTTTTGAACAGGAAGAGGTTGAGAAGGTGCGAGGGAACTCTGTGTGTGAACCAAAGGTGTTCAGCCACAGAGAGGAGCAGAAACTACCGCCCTGCTACTCAATGAGCCTCATGAAGAAATATCTGCAAATGTTTTGGCAACATAATGCAGCACGTGTTAACTGTTTGCGCAGTTGCTCAGTTTATCATTTGCAACTACAGGCCAACCTACACTGACACATACAAAGCACACCAGACAATCAAGCCACTTTGGCTGCATGGTGAAAAACACATCCTGGGCATGTCTGCATGTGTATGTATATATGCTGCTAAAGTGTGTCACTGCTGTACTGAGAATCGTCCACCAACTAAAGCCATGCAGGCCAACACAGTCCTGTGGGAAGCGTCCTGTGACCACTGATGAAGGACTAGAGGACGACCAACACTGCACTGTGCAGCAGCAGATGAGTTATCGTTTCTCTTATCGTGGACCAGCAAGGTAGGAGTGTCTAATAGAGTGGAGAGTGAGTGGACACAGCGTTTAAACACTCCAGCAGCACTGCTGTGTCTGATCCATTCATACTAGCACCACACACAGTAACATACCACCACCACGCCAGAGTCACTGCAGGGTTGAGAATCATTCAACACTCACATACCTGCTCTGTGGTGGTCCTGTGGGGGTCCTACCCCTGAAGAACAGGGTAATAAAGCATATAGATGGACTACAGTGTTTACCTCAAGGCATTCATTTTACAGTTTCACATCAGCTTGGCAGAACAAGTCTCTCTTCAGAGCAGCCACCCACATAATCAAATTCTCAGTTTGCGCTTGAACACCCAAGCTGTTTGTGTAGCGTGAAAACAGATAACGATTTGGGGGTTCTGAGTAGCTGAAACTCACCACAATCAGCTGAAATCTTTTGTTTTGGTGATTTTTTGAAAGATAATACTTTACGCATCCTCTACAGAGAACACACATCTGTACATCTGAATGTACACTTAATGTTTTGCTGAATTTAAGACGCTGTAGGAACTATACTACCGAAAATGTGGCCTAAACAAATTCCAAAAGAAATCCTGCAACAGAGCGACATGGCTGGTGTGAGGTGCCCAGTTTATAAAAACTGTTATTCATGTAGTTGGTAGTGCAAATCCAACATTCAGTTGCTGTTATTGCAACCTGAAAAAACAAAACAAAAAAAGAGCAGCGTCCTCAAGCTACTCATGAGCTGTCAGGATGCTTTAACGCTTCATGCTCATTTTATTTAATATATAATTTTAGATTCAGATGTAAACATTTGGCAGAGTGCTCATGTAAACAGGAAGTGGTAACAGTGGGGACAGGAAGTATCGCTAGCCCGCATTAGCGTCATGCTTCACTATGGCTAATGCCAACACTGATAAGACAGGAAGAAAAGGGAAAGGAGAGAACACAGTGTGACTTCTCACTCAAAACCTACTTATATACACGTTGGTTCAGCTGTATTCGTACCGGGGGCTCATCGACTTTGCATTACTGTAGAGAAGTAATACCCCCAAAAACTAAAGCTAATCTTCACCTTATAAGGCAGCCTTCCTACTCTCTTAGTCCTCCCGTCATCAAACACGACACTACAAAACTGTAATGTTGTCCAGTCATCACTAGGACATTCACTTATACAGACAAATACACAGCCACAGGACATTCAAGACATATACAGATCCACTATATGCCCAGACGTATGTGGACACCTTACCACCACACCTATATGATTCACTCCAAACCCATGGGCATTTATATGGAGTTGCTCCCTATTGCAGCTATAACAGCTTCTACTCTGCTGGAAAAAAGGTTTTGATCATCAATCAACACTTCACTAGTACACACAACACAGTACCATTCACTCTAACAAAGACAACTATAATACTTTTAACTGAGTAACCATTAATACATTCACACAGTACCTAACACTATCTGCGTATGCACAATAACTAAAAATAAAAAAGAAAGAAACAAAGAAAAAAATAAAAAGAAAGAAAGAATGAAAAGCTAAGAAAGGAAAAAAGAAGAAAACGAAAAGGAAAGCATAGAAAGTGGGAAAGAACGAAGAGGAAAGTACAGAAACAAAGAAAAAAAAGAAAGAAAAAAAGACATCTTCTGAAAGACCCATATTCAGCATGCAGACAGTGCTAGAGTGTGTTCACTGAGAAGGGTGAGGAGCTCATCATCACGAAGAGTGAATCAGGGTGAGCTGGTTAACGGGGTGAAGCATGAGCTGATTAACAGGGGTTAGGTATAGGTGCTACAGTGGGTGCTAAAAGGGGGGCTACAGTCTGTATTCTGAGGATCTGAACTGTACTGTGGCATGTGGAAGTGCTGCGTGGTTTAACAGTCTGACAGTATGGCTCTGCTTACATGACGGAGGACAGTAAGATGAATGTTCCTTACTGTGCTACAGTAACAGCTGCTGGTCCTGTAATGAAACCCCTGAACTTCATTTAGAAACTCAGTCAATGTGAGGAGAGAGAGCGCGCCTGTGTGTGCGTGTGACCGACAAAGACACATGACCGAAACTGAAACAACCACAGACCTGTCCACTGATGCCGCGACACTGCTTCAGTCTGCAGAGTCTAGACAACAGCACTGAGGGCTGTGGAGAGAATCACTAAGGGTTCAAATGGGTTTACAAGGGTTTTTATTACTGCCATTATATACAACTTATGAGCAGCCTATAGATCTCTCTCTCTCTCTCTCTCCCCCTCTCTCTATTACACACACTTCTAACCAATTAATTTGATGAACATATTTGATATTGCTGGATTACATGCACAATAACCTAATCACCAACATCCACTCTTCTGGAACAGTGATTACTCAAAAGGCTCAAAGAAAATGCTTCTTAATGCTTCAAGGGACTTGAGCTTGTTTATGTAAATGGAGTATATGTATATGTAAATATGTAAACATTTTGCTGTACACAAAATACACTGATGCAGCCTCCTGGTGGGACTGCATTGGGAATGCCAACAGCGGAGTGTACATTCCAGACATCTTAAGGCCTAAAACAAAATACTCCTCTTCTGTAGTAACCAAGAGCTGGAGGGTTGGACCATCCTTCCCCAGTCTCCATATATATATGGGGATCCTGGGCATTTCCTGCAGGTGAATCCAGGGGCTGTCCATCTTCCTGGGATGTAGCCAATCACTGGAGCAATATCAGCAGAGATGAGCTCTTGGTGGGTCATGATTCGGCTTGACTCCGGGGTGGGAAGGAGTTATTTTGGGTGGAGTCTGAACTGTTATGTAACAGTCTAGGCTTGTTTCACAGCTCAGAGGTACCATGAGGTCATGTCAGTACTGACTTTCCTTATTCAACTATGACAATATAAGTAGTTTTCTACGATACTTTAATGACGTATGAACCTCTCGACTACAGATTCAGGAACTTCTGCATGACAATTGATGGATCAGCTTCGCTATGTAAATTTAAGTGTGCAGGATCATTTTTTTTTTTTTTTTTTTTATCTTGTTCCTTCAAGATTTCCCCCATTCCCCATACACTCGTGAACAGGTCAGCACTTCCACACAGATAAATTGGGTAAGTTGGGTGGAGCTTGAAAGCTTGCTCATGTGCGCAAGAAGTAGAGTGCCACTTTAACCTGGTAATGTGATTGTGGCCTATGAGAAACATCCTCATATGAGAGCATACAAACTAGTCTCTTGATCGTATGAGCTTCTTTCCTTGGAACAACATGCCTGCATGTGAGTCAGCGATGTTCTCCTGCAACTGATTTCTCAGTCGTTGGTCTGAAGTCAGTTATTCCACAGGGCTCTGTTTTTCAGTCTGGCTAACGCTGACATTTTTCAAACCACAGACATGAGGACGTGTCACAGGTGACAAGACAACGGATGGCTCTTAATTAACGTTACAGTTCATCCCAAAGGTGTTCAGTAGGATTGGGATCAGGGGGGCCTATGCAAGCCAATGCAGTTGGTTCACACCAAACTTGTCAAAGTATGTCTCTAAGGAGCTGGCTTTGGAGACGGGAGCATAGCCTGGAACAGTCCTGTTCTGCTGGAACAGCTAAGGATCTTGTTGGATTCATATTATCATCTTAAATGTCTTTATAAACTAGAAAATGGCTCCAAAGCAGAAGTCTGGCTAAAAGGAGTGATTGCATTTGGGTGTGCCAAAGGCCATAGTGTGAGGGAAGCAGATGAATTTGCAGGTGTATAGAAGCCTACAGACATACAGGTCTACCAGCAAATCTGAATCAACTGCGCAATTCTTTGATGCAAGAGTGTCTGAACATTGATGTGGCCTACATCCAGAAACCAGTCGATGCCAAATCCAACCACAGCTGTTACTGGTTTTCGTGGAGGTATTACAAGCTGTTAGGTCAGTTTCATTCACAGGTGACTAATAATTTGTCTGGTGAGCTGAATTTGGCCATACAATATATTTACTGGATGGTTTGTGTGTCCTGGCCAAAGGGATTGGCCTTCATGTGCCTATAAAACCCCCACTGTGTCGTGTTAAATGTCCAAGGTCTTTTGAGACTGAAGTTAGTTTGATTACATACAGCTTATGGATCTACAAAAACAACAGCGTGAACTATTTCTGCCTGCTGGTTGGTAAGAAACAACAAGAAACCTATATAACTGCTTTAAATGAATGCATTTTGCAGGTGCACTGTGGGTTTTCCTTCAGTGGTCTGGCAAAGCTCCCGAGGCTGAGCTCAAACTCGTGTCCATTAGGTCAAATTTCAGACCAATGTTCAGCTCCAACACTGCCAGAGCTACACATGCTGATCAGCGTTATTCTATTTATAGAGGAGACTGACTTCTGACTGATCACAAGGCGGCATCTACAATAGCAAGAACTGACTGAGACTAGCACTGGAAAAGAAAATTGGAAAAACAACAGTATTTTGCTCTCTTTCTCACAGAAGAATAAAGAATTATTCAAATATTACAATAAGTACACAGCAATCTCAGACACGTGTACCTTCTGATGTGCAGAACTGATAGATTTACAGGCTAAAGATTTCTACCGAGAAACACATGAAAGGCTTCTGATGCAGCGTTCTGGTCCACATCTGGAGCACTCCTTGTACCATAAGTTACCTAACATGTGCTGAAAGCCTAAGACAGTCCACTGGGAGACTGCCCAGTTCTGTTTATGTGAGCTGGCAGATGCCCTGAATTTACCAGCAGTGCTTTAATTAGCAGGATAGAGTAACTAACCCAAGCTTCACCCAGACAGCAGTGTTCTTATGGAATCCTGGCTACAGAGAGCTGCGGGACCAATTTCTAAACATGTTTTCCAGCATAAATGGGCTTGCATGCTGAGCAGTTTTACTGTCGTCAATAAATTTATCTGAGCTTGTGTTTCACTGGATGATATCGTGCACACTAGAGGAGATTTTTCAGCTTGGTGAAAATGTAACATTGTTTTATTCATCCCATGTCTGATTTTTTGGGGGAAACTGACATACAATAGAAAGATGTATGAGATGGTTTACAAACATTACACACTTTTACTTTATTTGTGTTGTTTTTACTGTATTGTGTTGTGTTCTGTGTGCAATAGCCTCAACAATAAGGAAGTACTAGATGTATTAGGGCTACTTTCCAATACACAGCACTACCAGCAGTGGCTAAAATCCCAGTCTACAGGGAATTCTTTTCCGAATTGTGCCAGGAAAGGCATCCGCCAAATCTGGCCCAATGCACAATTCTTTGATGTAAGCATGTCTGAATATTGATGTTGTTTACATCCAGAATCTTGCCCAGTCCATGCCCAATCCAATCAAAGCTGCTATTGGTGCTTGTGGAGGTACTACACACTATTATGTCCTCATTGTTTGACCAAAAAATAATGAACTTTTTGGAAGTACATGATCATAGTGATTTAGGAAAACACTCACAGAACTGTGCTTGGTTAGGATGATTACAGCACACAGTAAAAACTCTGTGATTGGCTGGTAAACTTTACAGCCTTCTGAAATGTGCCTACTGCCAAAGACTAATATCAGAAAAACTGTAAAATATGTATGCAAAATAGAAAATGAGTTCATATGCTGACAGTAAAGTGGAGTGGAGATAGGATACAATCACCCAGTCTTGAGCAACTTTCCGATAAGTCTGTGGTTTGCTTACATTTTGACTCATCGTGCAATGATTCCAGTATAACATCCCTTTCAATGCGACCGTGGGGTTTTATCTTGAATGCCTTATTAGCTACATCAGCTTTTATGTCTAAGCCAAAGCACTAAAAACCTGATAAAAGAAGTATGCTGGAAGTGCATCACAACGTCACAAAGGACATATATTCATATACTCATATGTTGAAGTTTTGTTTTACTGGTAATGGTGTGAGTAACCTGATGCCAGTTGAAGCTTGTTACAAATCAGCAAAATCAGCAAGTAACCATGACGTCACTTTATGAGTGTGATTTTCTCTAGAAACCTCCATGAAGCTGTGTTTCAGGATTTGCCACAATGGCTTTTCGGAACTGCAACAGCAAATCTGTATGACATCATGCTCTGAAACAGAGACTGGCAACTTTGCGGCTTAACTGTGTGTACAGGTATACAGGTATATAGACTCAATACGACAGAAACAGTCATGTTTGGAGCCTGCAGGGAGGAATGTTTTGCATACTATGGATATTTACACAGAAGACATTTGATCCTTAGCAAGTGCTGCAATAGACTGGAGATGATCAAATATTAGGGGTAATATGTATGTATGTATGTATGTATGTATGTGTGTATGTATGTATACACATTCATACATACATACATACATACATACATACATACATACATTTACATATATACATACATACATACATACATACATATACATATATATATATATATATATATATATATATATATATATATATATATATATACATACACACACACACACACACACATACACACACACACACATACACACACACACACACACACACACACACACACACACAATGCTTGAATTTCACTTGAGCATGTGTCAAGCACTACCTGTTCTTGATGTAGCGGTTGGGACATAGCTGGTCGGTTTAGTACACACAGATAACAGCACAGTGAAAAGCTTCTGCTTGTGAACCATCACCTCATGTCTGGACCTTCTACTCACTTTATTAGGGCCAAACGATTTGGGGAACATATCTGACTGCAATGTTTCTGACTAATATTGAGGCTTGTTTTTAGCAAGAAGACCAAAATACCCACTTCTTCTGGCTTGAGGCTTGACTACCTCATGTACTGTGCAGACAGCCAGTAAGTTATGGATGTCACAACACATGGAGGTTCGGCTGCCTCTAGCCTACAGGCAGTTCACAAGCTCTGTGCTATTGGGTTAAATGTCTCTACTTAAAAAACAGGACAGTGCTGTAGTAATGAAGGCTGGGTTCAATTCCCCGGCCTTGTAAACAGGGTGTTTACATGTCCTCCTCGTGTCTGTGTTGGTTTCTCCGGGGTACTTTGGGTTCCTCCCACAGACATGTATCTAGATGAACTGGAGATGCTAAATGGTCAACTAGGTGTGTATGTGTGAGTGTATATGCTCGTCTGTGTATCTGCCCTGTGATGAATTAGCGGCCTATTCAGATGTTTCCAGCCTCCTGCCAGATAAGCGCTGGGACAGGCACCAGAATTATCCCAAATCCTAATGTCCCAAAAAAATTTTGGCATCTGAATCTCACGTCCATAGTTTTGCAGTGAAGCCACGAGGCTAATGCAGCTAGCAAGCAGTCATAGCTTATGTACAAATACAAGTGTTCAGGCTGCATACCTAAACCATGCTTACTGCACAAATCCTAACTGGTGACTATAAGCTTCCATTACTTGTTAGCTACGTTAGCCTCATGGCTTCACTGCAAAACTACAGAAGCAAACTTCCCTTCTCGGTTGATTGAGTGCATTCGGGATAAGGGGTAAAAGCATAAGCCTTACAGTTACTACAACACTCACCGCACTCTTTGGCTGCTTTGATGCACAACTCCTCGGCCACGTAATCTCCCAGCGGGTAAGTGAGCAGGGGACAGTCGCTGGTGCCCTGGCCTTGGCCCTGGCTGCGGTAGTAGAGGTGAACCTGCAGGACGTTGCTGGAGGCCTGCTTGAGTGGCAGCACATCTCCGTTCTGATGTGGAGGACTGGGACGTGAGGAGGTTTCCATGGTGACAAATGTGGTCCAGGCCATGTGTGGTCACGCGGTATCACCTACCTGCAGGGCGAAGGAGAGGGGGAGACATCACTAATTTGGGAAAATGAAGCTAACGTGCGCTCCTACAACACTGGACTGCGAAAGCATTAGCAAACAATCAGACCATAATAAAGCAACCCACGTTTTGCAGAGCTAGCCCTCAGATGTCCAGAGTTATTCTGGTCCTCCTGCTATAGTGCATAAATACAACCAGCTGCGTTTACATGACAGTGTGCATCTTATATGGACAGATTAGAATTTGTATTTCCTCAAAAATGACAGAAAATGGTAAAGGGTGTTTTTCCTTTTTGTAGAGCAACATACAAAAATACTCCCTTTAATCATATTCAAATCATAATATCCTCTTAATATCTACTTACAAACACAAATAATGTCTGAACCAAAGTGGACGGAATTATTTAAATGAGCTTTAATACACAAGTTATTAATACACTCTCTGAACTATGTTGACCTAAAACATACAGGTCCAGTTTATATTATTACTATAATGCAACAAACGCACTTTTAGTTGTACCTGACCTGCTGCTGCTACATTTCTACCGTGTTTCTGCTCTCTAGATCACCATTCCTGTCAGTGTGGCTTCCTATTAATTCATAATAATACTGCTAATAATTTATTAATATTATATTTTATTGATAGTCTTTACTACCTCATATCTTCACACTGTGCTTCTGTTAATGCTGGCGAAACTGGGAGGATCACTAACCAGGACTGAACACTAATGGATACAAACAGAGCGTCGCTGTAACGACCGTGACTCCAGAACATCTGTGACTCATCTCCCCTCAACTGAACAATGGAACATTTTCTGATTTTCTGTCCTACCTTTGCAAAAAAAAAAAAAAAAAAAAAAAGAGTTTTGGTCAGTACAGACAAATATCTCTATCATTGCCACTGATGATAATACAGGTTGAATTAAGGATGTTATTGAATCCACTGTAGTGGAGTAGTAGTTCTAACCTGTTACACTTTTCTTATTGACTCTAAAGCGAGAAAGGAAACAAGATTTTTTATTTAGACTATATACACTATAAAAAATGGTGTTCAGGTCATTAAGTAACCACCCTGTAATGGACTGGTGGCTGTCCAGGGTGTTTCTGGCCTTCTGCCCGATGTGCGCCCCATGATCCAAAGGGATAAAGTTGTTTAGAGCGGTTTAGAAATGAGTGAGTGAGTGATTAAATAACCATTAGTAATTTCTAACCATTAGTAAGTCTAAGTCTAAGTTGACATTCTGTGTCTTTATTTGAAGCTCGAATTAAAAACAAAGCAAGAAGAATTCAGTGTCTGAGATGTAAACAGAGCCATTTAGAGTAGTTTGAGGTGAACTGTCCCATTTGGAGAGAAACCTACAGACATACCACCAGTGAACCTACACATGCCCTCTGGGATCCTATACTTAATGTTGTTGATGTATAACAGTCAAACACAAGTCATCTTTGGGGATATTTGCCTTAACCCAACCTGCATGTCCCCTTGTGCAACGAATGGCTTAAAAATAGATTTATCATAAAATAGAATGTCAGACAACAAGCAGCCCTGCTCGAATCATTAAACTCATGTTTTGTAAACACAGTAGCTGCAGAAACGGCCAAAAATCACTTGGTAAAAAGTCTGGTGCCACTTAAAACAATGTTAGGTTTTTGCCCTCTCCTGTAAGGTTACCATTCTGGAGATATTTGTTTCTGTTTGCACAGCGACGATATTCCTAACTTTTTAATGTAATTGCTTTCTGTGAGATGAGGGAGCTTTCTGAGGCATTAAACTCAACCAATGTGAGGTCAGGTAAGATCTCCATTATCAACACTGTTAGCAATTCGAACTAGGTGTGTTACTCTAGAACAGACCATTTTACACCAAACCAGTCTGAACGGCCCGTTAACGTCTTATTTCATAATTAAATAATATTTCCGAATATTTATCCTCCATTATTTCAGAGTTCTCACATGTGAAGCATGTAAATGAGGGTACAAGCAATGTATGATCAACTTAATACATACTGTTTCATGGTAACTACTTCAGCTCAAATCTAACTGTAGTATATTCAAGGAGAAGCCTACTAGCCTGTTAGTTATCTAGTTAGTTTGTCAGTTAATCATTCCAGTTGTATATACAAGTCTGCTGCATGCTTGCCTGGTCCGGCATTCCTAATTTTAACAAAGGCTGTTTACATTACCAGGCTGGAGAGCCATAAATCCAGTTTCTAGCTGGATGTGACTGAGGGTGACTGGACCACTTATAAGTTTACACACCCCCAGCACTTTGGTTAAATAATAATCTTTAAATGGAAACAACATCAGCATCCAAACAGCATCATAAGTGTTGTGATGTCTGATCTAAATTTACACTAATCATACTGGTAATGAGGACAACGTTATTTCATAAACAAAAAGCGGCTGAAAATAGAAGGTTGTGAGTTGTTTTGAGTTTACACACTCTTGGCCAGGCCTGTTATTGTGTACTAAATTTGCCGTGAAGGTCAAGATAGTGATCTAATTTGGTCAAACAAGTCTAGAATGATGTCCTCGCGAAGGCTCCCTAAATAAAAATAAATGTGTGGACATTTGAGGCCATTTTTGAAGCACAAACAATACATGGGAAAATCAAAACAACTGTCAAACGATCAATAAGAGATGGCATTTCGACAGCTTTAACCAGGATTACCAACCAACATCCAAATTTCTGAAAATGCCAATCAGTATGACTCAAATTTGAATGAATAGAAAGTTCTGATGAGACTGAGCTAAAATCAACTGGACTTCCAGAAAATGAGGCCAGTGGAGCTTCAGTTTCGACATGTACTGAGTAAGAAAAAAAAAGAAACACATACTGTATGCTGGAATTACCACGGAAAGGAGACTGTTGCAACCACAGCACTTCTAAATATTTTGGTTGAAGATTGATCTTTATGGTCACAACCAGAAATACCACGTCTGAGAGACGAGTCAAGAAGGACGTTAAGATAAACACACCAGCCCTGCCCTCAAACTCAAAAAGCAACCTTATAATTTTGGAGGCTGAGGGTGTGTAAATTTTTGCAAAGACACGAGAGCAATTAAGTTATTATTGTAGGTGTAACTGTGGAATACACACACACACACACACACACACACACACACACACACACACACACACACACACACACACACACACACACACACACACACATATATATATATATATATATATATATATATATATTTACTTGAAATACAGTCAGAGTAGCACTATTAAACAGACACACATTTCTTAAATAACCAAGCTTAAATAACCAAAGATAAAGCCAGGTAAGAAAACTTACAAGTACAGCTAGGTACCTGGGCAGTCATATTTAATTATAGTATCAGGCTAATGCAGTAGTCATGATGTACATACCAGATTAAACAGAAAAAAAAAAAAAATCCAGATTAAACACAAATAAACCCAAATAAACCAGATTAAACAAAACACAAATTAGCTAAATAAACCAGATTAAACACAGATAAACACAAGTAAACCAGATTACATACAAACAAACCAAAATAAACCAGATTTAACAAACACAAATTACCTAAATAGACCAGATTAAACAAACACAAACAAAACAAAATAAACCAGATTAAACACAAATGAACCAAAATACATATTAATACACTATGGAACAACATTGTACACTACTTGTGCACGACAGGCTAGTTGCTGGATAAACATGATTAACCCTTAGAACCCTTGGCCTGGGCTTCATTAGCAGGTTGTATGGGTTCTCTTTACGCTTCCTCAGTCAGGAAAGGGTTAACTTTAAACAAGATTTACAGACATAAACCCTTTACTGAACTGAAGCACAGGACAAAGCCTTGCAAGCGGCACGAAAAGCACATACCATCCCAAAGCACTTCTGATTCGCTCATGTCAAAGGTTTTTCCATCGTAAAGATGCCACTGCAAAGTCTTTAAGTAAGACTGTTTTGGCACTCGGTAGCAAACAGGATGCAGTCTGGAACCAGATTTTGGCACCTGGCCACAGTCAGTGAAACAGAAGAAACCTGAAGCACATACAGGCAGGTTAGCGACAAGTCTTCAGACGGAGAGAAACATCCAGCGGCCTGTAAGCAGGCCAGGGCTCCTGTTATTGCGGCACGAAAGTGGCTTTCCCTGTCACAGTCATTTTTTGTAGAGCTCATATTGTATATTTGGCTTGGAATTTATTACTTGTGCAGTTTATTTTAACAAACAGTTCTGATTTATTTATACATAGTACTTTCCTCTCTTTAGTCTCAGAAATAAGACAGCTATTTGTGTTATCTTGTGGCTTTGAAGTCAAATCCGCATTTCGCCATATACATTTACATTTATAGCTTTTAGTTGAAGCTCTTATTCAGACCGACTTCATATTAGGTAGACCAAGTGTTGGGAGTCTTGCCCAAAAACTCTTATTGGCGTAGTGCAGCACAGTCACCCAAACAACTGGTAATGGAAACCCAGTCTCCCACATGGGGTGGTAGCTCCCTGGCAGGTGTGGCACAATAGATCTTCTAGATCTTACAAGCTTTCCACAGACAATGAACCAGGTTTTTGAGACGTCACATTTAAAGTTCTTGTAGGTCTTCATTTCTGAAAAAATATAATTCTTTTAATGTGTTGTGTCTATGCATTTCTGAAAAATATAGCTTCTGCTGACCGTCAACAGTGGATCAGACAAAGCAGCGCTGTTGGAGTGTTTAAACACCCCAGTGTTACTGCTGGACTGAGAATCATCCACCAGCCAAAACTATTTAGCCAACAGCATCCTGTGAGCAGAGTTCTGTGGGCAGTGCCCCCTGGGCAGCGTCCTGGAGGCAGCTTCCTCTGGACAGCATCCTGTGGGTCGTCTCTGCTAGGAGTGTCTAATAGGATGGTAAATGGCGCAGCTTACAGATTGCATAATGCATGTTACTGCAGCCGTGTGAAAACTGTACCAAGAGCTTTGATGTGTTGTTGGGGCACAGACGCACTGAACGTGGCACCTGTCTTCAAAGTCTGCATTTTCTGCCCTCTGCATAAAAGAGCTTTGGTTTACTGACCTGATTCAGTTCACCCCAGTCATTTCGCCCCGGCAGAACAATAACAGTCTATTTCCATAAACATGCCAAAAGAGCCACAGAGCAGAACCACTCACACAAACCTCATACTTCAGTCGGTTTCAGGCACTGGGCAGTGGGACAGTGCTGCCCTAAGGGCCTTTTATCTTAACCTCAGGTTAACCCATTTAACTCTAAAGGTCAGTCTCTTGGATTGAAATTAGGTTCTGTCCTGGGCCACATAGCAGCCTGAATAGAGACTCTCCGCTAAAAGAACTCTGTGGTCCAGGACTTTTGCTTGATCCCTGTCTGGGGAGCCAAAGCACTTTTATAACTATATAAACTAAACAATGCAATTAATCTAGTTACTTAAATCTAGTTACTTTATGCTGCGCACTCTTCCACAAATGATTTAGAAACCCAGATTATAATCTCATGTTTACTGCCACTCCACGCTTCTCACTTGCGATGCCTGTGGAGAACTTTGCCTTAAATTTACTAAATCTCCTACCGGAGGAGTGGCGGTGCATGCATGTCCATGCTGACCACATAAAAACAGCTTAGCATGTAGACGCTGAGTTTTCTGTGGGCCACTGTGTTTTCTACCAAGAGAGGGGAGTTCTCTGTAGAGCATGTGTTACTCACTCACTCACACATCTCCTAAACCGCTTTATCCTTCGGGGTCGGGGACAGTGCTGGAGCCTATCCCAGCAGCGCTCACTGGGCGGAAGGCAGGACAGCATGTGTCAATAAATTGATCTGATTCAATTTAAATCAACAAAACATGGAATTTGACCAGGAGTGTTGCATGGGATTGTACGTGCCAGAAAATGCAACCAAAAAACTGATTAGAACAGCAGAAGTACGGTCACGGATTTGCATCAGCCTTACAGGAAAAGAAAGTCAAACGGTGACAGCTTTGCATACAGAGGAGACAAGTTCTGTCCAAGCAGATCACAAAACTTTTAACTTTGCAAGTTAAAGATGAGTCTGTGCAATATGGTTATGCCACTGTCAGAGAAAGAGCAGAAACAGTGCTAATCGGTGGGCTACAACCTAATTGTTACTTGCTAGCCAAAGTAGCTGGAAACTAAAGCAGCAAACTTCAGACACCAAGCATGTCTTTAATGATCGACTACATCTCGGGGAGCAGGAGACTACTGCATTACCGACCATCAACAATGGGCAGATTTAAAGGAAAACAAAAGCAAAACATACAACGGTTATAATCTGACCTTTACATAATTTCATTACTCCGTTTGGTGCCTGATGAATGAAGAAATAAAAATCACTCATAAAATCACCCACATCCCAATTAAACCACATAGTACAGAACTGATGAATTTGGGCTACAATCACGCTGTACAACAGGAAATGAGACAAACCACATCTATCCTCCAAGACAAAGATCAACCAGAAAACTGAGTAGATTCTCACAAACGAGAACCAACACTAATACTATACTACTGATAACGCACCGCACCATCGCTAAACAAGACCTGAAACCTGAAAAGAGAGAGAGAGAGAGAGAGAGGGGAACAGAAACAGAGAAAGAGAAAGGAATAATGGATCACGCAGAAACTGTAATTGCGGAAACTGGGCCACAAGCCAGGCGAGTGGGCAGTGGTGGAAAGTACCACATCACATGTACTTTACCAAGTGTACTTAAATGAGTATGCTGAGAATAACTAGTGCACTTTACTGAAAACTACTAGTGTACTTAAACAAGTATACTGATATATATATATATATATATATATATATATATATATATATATATATATGTGTGTGTATATATATATATATATACACACTGATGTATAGTAACTAGGGTACTGAAACGAGTATACTGAGAATAACTAGTGTACTGAAACGAGTATACTGAGAATAACTAGTGTACTGAAACGAGTATACTGAGAATAACTAGTGTACTAAAACTAATATACTGAGAATAACTAGTGTACTGAAACGAATATACTGAACAACTAGTGCACTTATTTCACTATAAATGATAGGGTACTTCAATGAGTATACTAATAATGACTAGTGTTCTTATGTTACTTTACTGAAAATGACCAGTGCACTTAAATTAGTTACCTAGAAAACTTGAACTGGTGGTAATCAGGGTACTTAATCGTCCTGAGTCACAGTTCTCAGAGGTGTGAACAAACATGTGGCTACTTCAAGACGTCACAGGATAAAACCAACATGTCACATAGAACTCTGTTGTCAACTTCTCCTGAATGAGTGGGTTTAAACGCTAGCTTTGTTTTCATCTGATTTTAATATAAAAGATAAAAAAGAAGCCAGGCCTGGATTTTACTGATCACAGCATTTTACTAAACAGTATTAAATCTTTACTAAACACTAGGGGAATTCGGAAAAAGGCATTTAGATCATTTAGGGGAAGGCTGGCTCAATATCTGAAACTGCTTCCCTTACGCGCCTTTTCTGGTGTTCATGAGCTTAAATGTAAATTTATTAACTGGATACATTTCACATGTGTTCACCTGCAAAAGACATCTGCTTAGAGATCCAATCTGTGTTTTAAATGCAAAACTGAAAAGGGGCATGTTTTCACACCATGTCTTTTTTTTCTGTACACATTGTGCTGGAAAATACCCCTTGCCCGTATCTCCTGGGGCAGTATCTTTGATCCTGGTGATAAAGCTTTGTTTATTATGCTTTTATGTATTGCAAAAAGGGCATCTTATTTCAGGGGGCTAGTCCCTATCTAACTGTCTGCTGGGCAGTAGCCTTCTCATGCTGCAACTCTGCTTCTCTTGAATAAACTGACGACTCAGCTGTGTTCCCAAACGGACAAACTCTGGAAATATTGAACACACCGGTGTTCTTTCTTAAAATCCTTTGTACCCTGGCCTAATGTTAGATACACTGAGATCTCAATGTGTTACTGTCAGTAGTGCTTAGAGAGCAAGTACAAAACATTACCTAAGAGTTTAGTACTAAGGACAATTGTACTTAAGCAGCTATAACCAGCATATACTGCATTATGTACACTGTGTGTATGATACTTGTATAAGTAATAAGGATACTTGAGTCAATATTTGGCTGCTATTGCACAGTTCTGTCGTTTATTTGCAGTAATACTGCATACCGTACATACGTTCTGCTCCTATAACTTTCAGTCTTATATAGCATAGTGTACATTTCCCTAATTTATGTACATACATATCTATTTTTATTTCCTCTCGTCTTTTCTTTCTTATATAGCACATAGTATTTATAGTGTAATTGTTAGTACTTCAAGTCCGGGAGCTGGTGCAGAGTAAGAGTTTGTTTCTCTATGTATATGACATTTAACGCTTGAATCTCAATAACCACACAGTGTACCAAAGTACCTGACTAATTTGACCTGTGTACAAATGATGAGTGTTTATTAACACTACTGTAGCTTATTGACAATCGCTGCTGGGTATAAAAAGACAAAATGCAATATTCAAACATTTCTTATATCATTTCAACATCTGTTCAAGTCTAAGCTGAAGAAAAAAAGAGAAAGAACGAGTAGAGAAAGAGAAAGAACAAAGAGTGCGTGTGTGTGCAAGACAGAGACAGAGAGGGGGTGAGGGAGAGAGAGACTGCAGATTACTGCTTAGTCCTTGCCTTCCAGCCCTAATAAATGTGATTTGTGGTTGTAATGTTGCTTTGCGAGGCTTCTGCACCGACACGGTAAATCAGATGAACTCCACTCTGACGGACAGGGCAGTTGAAACATAAGCGTTTCTGCTCTAGAAATGTGCCCAGAAATTTCCATCCACAACAGAGACAGATTTTGCATGCATCACCTCGGGCTGCCTGTGGTTAAACCTGTGCACAGTTAAGCTCACTGAGAGACAAACAGAACAACACGTACACAGAGTAAACAGCCTTTCAAACTATGGCATATTCAAACTTAGAGCTTCACCAAACATGCTAACATGGTAAACAGTGAACCATGCTGGCTAACACCAATTAGCCTAGCCATTAACACACAGGAACTAAAAGGGTTAAAAGGAATAGTTTGACCAAAAACCCATAAAGCTGCGCACAATGACTGAACATGAAGCCCCCCCAAACAGGATTACGCCACACAGTTCGCTACCTGGTGGCTATTTATTCCCTTTTGTTACTAGTGGCAGTTAGGTTATCTTTTCTTTCTCAACTATTATTATATCGACCCAATATGCTCATTGATGATCATGTTTGTATACTTCCCAAGACTTTATATTCAGTAACTTTATGTAAAACAATGAGTTATTATTAAGTTATGGTAGTGTGAAATGGGATGTGTGAAACTTTCAGGGTTCATCTGAATCTCTTTTATCAGTAAAATGTATATATAAATTTAGAAATGTAGCAGCTGGATATTAATTAGCATTCGCTCTATGTAGATACAAAAACTACATTAATAAAATATAACTTTAATATTGGGTTATTAAAATTAGTGGAAATAAAAGTAATTGCATGATTAATTGGATAAATGACTGCATAATGGCCAACAGTGGCTAACTCTTTGACCCCAAGCCTAAGCAAAAGTCATTTCTACCTTTTAAGCTACTATTGTAAATTAATTTTGTGATTCCCTGCTAAAACAAATGACCTCATATACCATTAGGATTTAAGGCAAATCTTGGCTTTGCTTTCAATGGGTATTGGCTTACCATTACAGACTCATGGTGTCCTTTGAATGTCATTAGCTGAACTTCAAATGCTACTAGGATCAGTCACAGGTCACCTGTTAGGTTCTAAAACTGGTTTAACAAATTTTGGCACAACTTGTTGCACATTGTAAGTTGCCTGCAATATAATTTATGGTCAAGCAATTCATCTAAAGTTGCAACACAATACATTTGACTAACCCACTAATTTAACAGCCCAACTATTTGATACTCAGTACTGTTTTCACTATAAAGTTAATTCACATATTTACAGCATGATGATAAATCCTTTCCTCTATTCGCCTTTCATTTCTCTATTAGAGGTCTATCAATTCTCCACAGACAGTCCCTGATTGCAGAGGCACAGTTCAGGTCATACCTTGTTTTTTTTGCTATGTTTTTTGAGCTGGGTTTGCAGAAGAAGAGTAGGGTTGGCAGGTAGCAGAATAACAGTTCGTGGGTAGCACAAGGGAGGTTGGGAGGTGGCAGTAAGGGGAGTTGGAAGGTGGGGATAAAAAAAAAAAAAGGAAGTAAATTTCTGGGTTTCATTAAATCATTAACCATTTGGAACACTTAAGAGAAGAACCCTAAAGGACACAGTACATGGAACTTAACTTCACATCAGGTAATGTAATGAGTGTGTAACTGGTTACACAAGCAGCAGTGGCAGTATGTTTGGGTGGAGAGGAAGGTTATTGTTCTTTCATCTTCCAAAAATGGGATATGCGACCGTGGATGTTCGTATCGGTTTCAGATTTGTTACACACATACTATCTGTAAGGGGTTCCTAATTATACGCCTGAGGTTTTTCCCTGTTGTGCGTGCATTAAATGAATGCATAATAAACATACTTTACAGCCTACTTGGTAACAGAAAAGCAAGCAAAACTTTATTAACCATTTACAAAGTCACCAAAACCAGAGACACCTGGTTTCTATTTTGTTTGTTTTTTATGCTCTAGTTTATTTTGATGTGATTATTATAAAATAAATTTGTTAAAACAATCATTTTAGCAACCAACATTTGATCATCTGATGAAACCTTGCTAATTAGAGTTTTCACAGCAAGAAGTCTTCTGCGCAGAAGTTAACTCAGAAACTACCATCGTGCGTCCCACTGAAACTATCACCATGCGTCCAGCACGGAGCTCTTTCTATACAATAACAGGTAATCTAGCATCTCCAATTCCACATACCCATCTATTTTACTATGTCCATGTAGACGGACATGCTCATCAAGTCCTCAAGGGAGCAGATTTTAACAAGCTAGACTTCCAGTGGACTTCCAGCAAGATCTTATATAAGACAGGAATAAAGAAACAGCTTAAACAAGCTAATGTGGCTAACAACTAACTTTATTACCAACAATACCATATTCACATCTGCCTGCTGCTATGTGTTTTTCTTTACTGTTAGCATTTATTGTTAACAGCTTTATTAGCTATTCTTTAATCCTCTCTAAGGCCTTTTGAAGGTGCACGTATTACAGCATCGATTCAGTGCATGGAAACCAACTAAAATGCTTATTAATACCACTGGAGTGAGAGCTGTACTTTAGTTTGTTAGTCAGAGGTCATATAGGGGCACTCTGCAAGTACGAATTATGCAAGCAATCCTAACTGCTTTAATAAACCAACTTCCTTATTAAAACAGCATCTGTATGCACAGATTAGCACTTATAAGAATCACAGTGTAACAGCAGTGATTTCTAAGGCCCATGAGTCTGATGTAAACATGTGAGTAGGTTTCACAGGTGACACAGGTTTCAAGCCTGACGTATGAACAGCAGTGGCAGTGTGCTGCAATGTTCTGAACACTGGGGTTTTACAGATCAACCGTACACAAAACGCAGAATGGATCCTAAGAATAAAGCACACTTTCACAAACTAGCCCTCAGGTCGTTAAGCCCAAATCTAACACATTCTGTTTTACGATTCGTCCTCAAATGTCACCGCTACAGTTATCAGCCAGCTGACACGAACCACAAGTGCAGAGCATGCTGCTCATTCCCACACATGTAAGTCCAACCAAACATACAGCCATACACACCCATGAAACAACGTAAAACCAAAAAGACAGAAGAATCTACCTGCATACAGGGGTCCCAGGTCCTCTTGCCGATCAAGGCCAGCGGCATTGTGTGGCTGTGACCAACAGTGTAGCTAAAATGTATTCAATAATGACATTAAATGCAAGTAACAGCGAATTTAAGCCAATTCTATGCTTCTAAATGCGCCCGGTACGTCTCACACTCGTTTGTTGATGAGGACAGTAGGACGGCTGGGGCTTTCCCTTCAGTTTGAGAGTTTAAAAGCTTAAAAGCAGAAGAGACCCAGAAGAAAACCCCCACGCCCCTTTCTGCTGTTACGTCACACTGTGTCACAGCACTTCGGTTGGTCACCCTGTGGCTTCTGTGGTATGACTGCAGAACTGCAGAAACAGGAAATGAAAATGTGTGTCTGTGTGTGTCTCTGTGTGTGTGTGTGTACCCGTAAAGATTGTTTAAAAAATTCACCAGTGCTCCAGTTTAAAAATGGAAAAACATTGAATGAAGCTAACAAGCTCAAAAAACATTCACATTCTTACCATGTGAATAAAATGCACTCATCGTCAAAAGAATAGCTGCACTCAGAAGGAAGTGAGGGATTGCAGTGCTATTAGGAAGAAAGATAAAGGTTACCAGGAACAATAAATAATGATAGATTTACACTGATATGTTACACATACAGAAGTAATGTCTATCAGTATGCCATTGGGCCGCCATGTTTGTTAACAATATGTCAGACGTCTCAGAATGAAGTTGTAGAGGTTCCTAATTGTGTCCTGTGATAATCCATACCATGCATTTCGAATATTTTCACACAGTTCCTGCAGATTGTGCGGTAGGGGTAGAGGTGGATTGACACCTGGCCTTCTAGAGTGTCGCACATGACAACAAACCATTCATCTTGGCACTGACCAAGGTGCCTCCACAAACAGATTTACTGGTCGTCTCCGCCAAGACACAAGCTGGACTCATCAATGAAGATGACCCGCTGCCATTTTGAGTCACTCCATGACTATCTGGCACGACACCATTGCAGTCTTTGACGATGTTAATGTAATGGCCTGCGTGTACGTGGTCCTGCGTCGTGCTGCCATACAGTGATTAGACCATCCTTGCTTACGTCACATGCGTGGTCAAGCGTAAAACTTGATATCAAACCTACCCTCCAAGTTTCATTCCTGTCGGTTGATTCCTTCTGGATGCAGCTATGTGTTTGATGATGAGAGTATATCAACTCAGTTTTGAGAGACAAAAAATCCTTAAAAGAAAAACGTAGGCAGCAACGTAGAGTCAAAGCTGGTCTGTTTGAGGTCATATTAAGCACGAGTGATGAACTAGGTCGCAGTGTCAAACAGGCCACGAAGAAGCTGCATCAATGCATCTTTTTCCGCCTTTAGAGATCAAAGTTAAACGAGGTGCTGCGGTAACCGTACCGGTTCTGCTTCACTAATGCTCCTTAAAGGTGCCCCCGTTTTGTCAGTGTGGTCTTCGTCACCCAGGCACAGGCATTTGAAGTGCAGTTCTCAAATGTCGTGTGAACGATGATTAAAAGTGACTCGTGGCTGCTTCCTTCATAGCATCCAATATGTTTTATTTAGCTTTTTCTGCTAGTGTGCACTACATACACAATATACCTAATACTTTAAATTCAAACTGCTTTGCTGCCATGCTGCATCTGAAACAAGCTTGCTTTTGATAAGACACTATAGAGTCATCCATGAGGTCTAATTTACAGATCAGATCAGCACACTGTCGTATGCTGATAATCCAGCAGCCCTCGCTGTTCTTATAATTCCTTATCTATACATCCTTCTGATCCATCAGTGGAGGATTGTCCCCTTTTAAATAATCAATAAACCATTTACTGTAGTTCAGTTCTTGTCCACTGATCTAGGGGAATCAGTGGTTTGATCCCAGTTATTGATGCCTGATTGGCTGTTTCACAAAACCTGTGGAGACGCCCGCAAACTTCAAACCAGTTGCAAGACACTTTCCAATATGTATGTTTAACACCAAGCTGTATTTCTCCCTGCTACATATGCTAACTCCTGTTTGCACCTCAGTTCTAGCACCATGCTCATGAATGAATCTAGGGTTAGGGTTACTGCAATGAAGAAGCAGCCCAATAGTGATTCGTTATACTGTGCATCTCCCTACTGGTATAATGACAGTGAAGTTGAAATAAACACTATGCAACTCATACACTGACTTGCTATTTCACAAAACCTGTTAAGACGCCCGCAACAGCTTTAAACAAGTTGCAAGACAACAGTTAATACTAAGCTGTATTTCACTCTACTGCATACCGTCGCTGTCCAAAGAAAAACATGTACAGTTTAGTGAAAAAGTGTTTGCCCCTTCCTGATTTCTAATTTTTTTTTGAATGTTTTATCTTAACTCTTATGTTTCAGATCAACAAACAAATTTAAATATTAGTCAAAGACAACACAAGTAAACACAAAATGCAGTTTTTAGTTTTTAGTGAGGTTTTTATTATTAAGGGAGAAAAAAATTCTACATGGCCCTGTGTGAAAAAGTGTTTGCCCCCCCAGTTAAAACATAACTTAACTGTGGTTTATCACACCTGAGTTCAATTTCTCTAGCCACACCCAGGCCTGGTTACTGCCACACCTATTCTCAATCAAGAAATTACTTAAATAGGACCTGCCTGACAAAGCGAAGTAGACCAAAAGATATTTAAAAGGTAGACCTCATGCCAAGATCCAAAGATATTCAAGAACAAATGAGAAAGAAAGTAATTGAGATCTATCAGTCTGGAAAATTTATAAAGCCATTTCTAAAGTTTTGGGATTCCAGTGAACCATAAATGGCAAAAAAGTGCAATAGTGGTGAACCTTCCCAGAAGTGGCTGGCCGACCAAAATTACCCCAAAATCGCAGCGACGACTCATCCAAGAGGTCACAAAAGACCCCACAACAACATTCAAAGAACTGCAGGCCTCACTTGCCTCAGTTAAGGTCAGCGTTCATGACTCCACCATAAGAAAAAGACTCGGCAAAAATGGCCTGCAAAGAAGAGTGCCAAGACGAAAACCACTGCTGAGCAAAAAAAACATTAAGGCTTGTAGAACTTTTTTAAGGTGTGTGTCCTATTACATGTGACATAACAGTAACATGGCATTTCAGAAAAAGAACATCATACCTATAGTAAAATATGGTGGTAGTGTGATGGTCTGGGGCTGTTTTGCTGCTTCAGGACCTGGAAGACTTGCTGTGATAAATGGAACCGTGAATTATGCTGCTTACCAAAAGATCCTGAAGGAGAATATCCGGCCATCTGTTCATGACTTCAAGCTGAAACAAACTTGGTGTTTCTGCAGCAGAATAATGAACCAAAACACGCCAGCAAGTCCACCTCTGACTGGCTAAAGAAGAACAAAGTGAAGACTTTGGAGTGGCCTAGTCAAAGTCCTGACATGAATCCTATTGAGATGCTGTGGTATGACCTTAAAAAGGCGGTTCATGCTGGAAAACCCTCCAATGTGGGTGAATTACAACAATTCTGCAAAGATGAGTCGGCCAAAATTCCTCCACAGCGCTGTGAAAGACTCATTGCAAGTTACCACAAACGCTTGATTGCAGTTGTTGCTGCTAAGGGTGGCCCAACCAGTTATTAGGTTTAGGGGGCAAAAACTTTTTCACAAAGGGCCATGTAGGTTTCCCCTTAAAAATAAAAACCTTTATTTAAAAACTGCATTTTGTGTTTACTTAAAAACAAAAAATCATGACGGGGGCAAACACTTTTTCACATAATTGTATCTCCATTTGTCTCGTTTTTTACTTTTATGCATAATTTCAAAAAAAGAAGCTTCTGCTTACACTTTGTGAAAATGTCCAACAGAAACGGCTCAAAATCACTTGGAAAGACGTCTGGTTCCACTGACAGCTGAATGAAGTTTTTCCCCTCTCCTGTAAATCTGCCATTTTGGAGATGATTGTTTTTCTCTGCACAGCGACGCCACATAGTTCTGACCATGCAAAAAACATCAGGACTCCACAACCAATAACCAAACCACAGTGACCTTCATGGGATGCATGTTGTGCTCCAACGATCCCCACTCAGAAAAGTTGGTGGAGTCCCTACCCTACAATCAACTAAACTCATTTTTGGAATGTTAAAGTTTAGTGGTGCAAAAAAATAAAAATAAACAAGCAGTCATGAAGGCATGTAAATGACTCAGCGATGCAAAGCATTTTCTCAGTGGTCAAAATTTCAAAACCAAAACATTTAAGAGATTAATTAATTATGACAGAGGCTTTAAAAACCTCACCTGAACTATCCTGCATAGCTGTCCAATCCACAAAGCTCAATTTAGCAGGCAATATAGGGCTACACCCTTGATAGGGCTAGTTAGTGGGGACACACTAACATCTGACCAATGCTGATCTCTGGAGTTCTTCGCAAATACCACATATCAAACAAGCATCTATACGCAGCTGTTCTCTGAAACAGTAACAGGCTTGTAAATAAATATAAAAGCCTTCTGCCCATTTACAGAGATTCTACTGTGTGATCTGACCCACCACACTTCCAGATGTGGGTGTTTCTATGGATTCATGTAGTCCCATACAAGCGAATACACTCAACACTAAAAGAATAGCTGCACCCAGGAGGAGGTGTGGGATTGCAGTGCTGTTGGGAAGGAAGATAAAGGTCAGCAGGAACAATAAATGATGATAAATGTAGACTGATATGGGTAATACTTATTAAGCTACACATACAGAAGTAGCGCCTCAGTATGGTGTTGGGCCGCCATGTTTGCTTAAATGCAAAATGCCAAACCTATCGGCATGGAGTTGTAGAGATTCCTAATGGTGTCCCGTGATAATCCATCCTATGCAGCTTAAATATTCTCACACAGTCCCTGCAGATTGTGGTAGGGCTGTTGGTGGGGTGACGCCAGGACTTTTGGACATGTGACATCATCTTGACGCTGACCATGTGCCACCACACACAGATCGTCTCCACAAAGACAAAATCAGGACTCATCACTGAAGATGACCCACTGCCATTTTGAGTCACTCCAGTCTGGAATGACATCATTGCAGTCTTTGGTGACGTTGACGTGGCATTAAGAGCAGTCGTTGTACGATCTGTGTGCATGTAGTCTTGCGTCGTGCAGCCGTCTGCCAAAAGGTGCTGGCACTAACAGGATGACCTTGCTTACATCACGTGTGGCAGAGCAGTAAACACTAATCATTGGCTTGTGTCACAGTGCCAAACCCACGAAGCTTCACTCCTGTCGGTTGGTTCCTTTTGAGTGTAATTTCAATTAATATAATGAAGTCCCTCACCATCACAAGGGCACAAAGCTAAAAAGTGCTCTCGCTAAGACTGACCTAAAAGTAATATTTAGGACTGATTACTTCATTTTTTCAGCATTCAGCATTTCAGCATTTTCAATTCTCAAAAAGTGTATTGACATATGTGAACGAACACAAACTTCAAACGCTGAGACAGTCCAAGACAATGAAACTACAATTACTATTACTACACACTAAAGTCTGACACTGCATGTATGTTTAAATTAAACTATGAAACAATGTTAAAAGCTAAAAGCTTATCAAAGTAATTATCCAGAACACATCCTAACAACACCTACACGCTCAGCTAAAGAAATGCACTTACTACCTTAAGATACACCTTTAGGGTAAAGTAGTCTGTCGCTGAAAGAACTACCCAGTGAGTCTCATGCATGGGGTGGGAGTCATTCTCCAGCATGGATGCCAGCTTGGCTAATATCCTTCTGTCTCCCACCACCTGCAGGGGGTCCAGGGGGCTTATCAGTCCAGAGTCGGCCCTCTTAATGAGTTTGTCAAGTCTCTTCATGTCTGCTGTAGGTATGCTGCTGCCCCAGCATACCACTTCATAAAAGATGGGTGATGCCACCACTTAATACCAGTACGTAATACAGAAAATGCTCTATAGCAATACACACTTCTAAAGTGCTTCTCCAGTCCTTACTAAAAGGAGATGCCATACAAGTGATTTTTGAGAGATGAACCATTAACAGATACTAAGTTAAAAGAGCGTTCACCTCATGTAAAGCTTAGGGGTGTGAGAACATACTGATACACTGAGTACTGCAATATTATCTTTTAAAATTTTAAAATACTGAAAAACAAAGCTTTACTTTATGCTTTAAACTTTAAAAAGGGTTCCTCACACTTGCACATCTTATTTCTAAAAAGGTTCCCTACAGGACCATGCACTGAAAGGTTCTTTAGGGAACCAAGGGTGCTTTTGGCATGCCAATCTATTTTTTTGGTACTATGTAGAGTGCAGGAGTGAAGGTGATTGAGAGGATGATCAAATCATGGATTGCAGGACTGTACATAGGCTACTACACAGAAATGCTAATCAGCATTAACGTGGTGAAGAAAGCAAGTACAGTGAGTGGGACTGTCCCTAGAGATTCCCCAATTCAGCCTACCCTAACCACCTCAAAGACATCCGCCAGCAAAATGGAGGTCTGTGTTTTTAATTGGTGACTGAATGTCATTGTGGAGAAAATACGTCACTGAAGAATCAAAACACAGACATTCTAATGAGAAATGCTAAGGCGGCAAACGACCAAGGAAGGTTAAAAGGCACTAACTACAAAAGCTTTAGCGCAAATTCCTCAAGGAAGACTCCAATGCTATGACACTCATTTATTAATTCGCCCAGCTGATCACAGTCTGCAAGGATCGCTTACTCTACTTGCTCTCCTGTTCTGCTGCCTTCTGGTGCTGACGTTTGGACGTTCTCATCCTTTCCACACCCCCAACACCAGTTTGGTTCTGGTCATTTTGTACAGGGATTAGGCTTTTTAGTCTTTCTGGCAGAACTACTGTTCATTTGTATCATGATAACCTCTAATGATGAAAAATTCTCTAAAGTCACGCATGAAAACCCAAGGGGAGTGAAAAAGGTGCCAAATCTAGAAAACACATGATCCGTTTTAGTTGAGTCTGAACGACCCAGTGTTTCTACACATTCCTCTGCATTGGTAACACACTGAACTAGTTCCATGATTGGCTTGGAAAATGCATTGTGGACTCGTATAAGGTTTGAGTGTGGTTATTATAAGGTGAACATTTATACCTGTGTCTGACCATTAGTGATGGGCGAGCTCATCTACCACTGTAGTGGATTCCTTTAGAACAGGAAACTGTGCTGGGCTCCACTGGTGCGATAAGTACACAAACCATGTAGTTGAGTTAAGGTAGAATTCCCCAAGCCAAAATATTACTCCAGTAAAAGAAAAAAGTTCTCCCTTTACACCTCCTCTGGAGTAAAAGAACTACAGTATTTACCTCCAAATGTACTTAATTAAGGAGAACAGTAGCATAATTTATAATGGCTCTAATGTTCTATTATTATTTCTGGAACAAGACTCTTAATCAGCTCATTTTCAGCCTCCAACTTTAGCCAAGCGCAGCTCCATCACTTAACACCACAGCATAAGCTTCAATTAAAACATTTATATATAGGATCAGCACACATACTAGCTAGCTACCCATCACATTGAGCAAAAAAAGAAGAAGAATGTTCTAGGATGCTTTCCTAATGTCCTACTGTAGCTGTTTTAGTACACTAAAGGCTGATGTGCTTTTCCCGGCTGATCTTGTGTCTGTACTGTGTAACGTAATTTGCGGACAGACCCTTGGCTCTCACATGCGCCTGTAGAAATCAATGTGTTTTGTGGCTTTCAAAAGACTACCGACATTTCCGTCGACAAAAAGAAGTTGTAGCTGCTTGTTTTGGATGTCTATGATGATAATGTGTACATATTAATACATTTGCATGCTACGTTAGGCAGACAAAAGAAAGAAATCTGAATATGAGGTCAGCTTGACAGGATTTTCTGTTCCACCTTAAATCTCAAAAGTCAACTTTAGCTTTAGAACTGAAGCAATAGATTACAGATTACACAATGCAGAAACGTTCTGCACATGTGCACTTCAGTCATAATGTAAATGGAGAACGTTCAACAGAAACTGGTCTGCAGAGGGAAGTGATGCTGAGAGTCAACTTCTTTCACACCAAACTCACCCAACCATGTCTTTACGGACCTTGCTCTGTGCACTGAAGCGTTCCAGTCATGCTAGAACAGGAAGTGTTCTCCCCCAAACTGTTCCCTCAAAGAAGCATACAGCTGTCCAAACTGTCTAGGTCTGCTGAAGCATTAAGCTTTCCCTTCCCTGGAACTAAGGGGCTCTAGACCAACCCCTGGAAAACAACCAGCATCATTATTCCCCCTCCACCAAACTCTACCGTTGACACAATGCAGTCAGGCAGGGAACGTTCTCTTGGCATTCACCAAACCCAGACTCATTCAACAGACTACCAGATAGAGAAGCGTGATTGGTCTATCCACAGAAAACCTCCACTGCTCCAGAGTCCAGTGGCAGTGCTGTACACCACTCCATCTGACGCTCTGCACTGTTCCTCAGTGATATAAGCTGTTTGGCCATGGAAACCCATGCCAAGAAGCTCCTGGTGTACAGTGTCTGTGCTGATGTTAACACCAGAGGAGGTGTAAGTCAGTAGAGCTGAGTCAGTAGAGCGTTGGTGACTTTTATGCACCACCATGTGCCTCAGCACTCAGCAACCCCGCTCTGTAACTTTAGGTGGTCTGCCATTTTGTGGCCGAGTTGCTGCGGTTCTTAAACCACTTCCACTTTTCAATAACGCCCCTCACAGTTGATCGTGGAATATCTAGGAAGGGAAGGAATTTCACAAACTGACTTAATTGCAGTAGTGGCATCCTATTACAGTACCATCCTGGAGTCCAGAGAGCTTTTTAGAGTGACCCATTCTTTCATTAACGGCACGGCTAGGTGCTTGGTTTTATATACCTGTGAGCTCAATAATTCTGTTCATATAGTGTACTTAACCCACCTAAAATATACAACAGACAAAGCTGGAGCACAAAGGCAACGGTGCTCAACAGAACGACACGGTTAAAAAGAAAGAATACAATATGCAGCTTAAATAACGACAGCAGGGGTAGAATGTGCTGCAACACATCAGACTGCCCTGCCAGAGATAACTAACTACACTACAGTCCTACTACAGGTTGTTTAGTTACTCACCATTATTTCTGAGACACAACAGAGACAACAAAAACCCTCTACTGATAAACACACACAAACAAACTACACCAGCTTGTTTCTGGAGTTATCAGAATGGTTGCAGGACGAGCAGCTAGCTGACCCTCACTTATCAGCTCACACACAAACACGCACAGCTCTTAAAGATATGACCCTCAGCACTAACCCTGTTTCAGTTTAAGAGAAGCTGCCTTAGAGAGCACGTTGCTCAGACAGGTCAGCAAAAGCTAATTACACGCAGGAAGGGTTAGCTAGCAGGAGCGTTTCATTCTACTGAATAACTGTCTGACCTCTCTCTCTCTCTCTCTCTCTCTCTCTCATATACATCTCAAACATATTTCCACAGTGATAGCATTAATTGCAGTCACATTCTGCAGCTACAGAATATGTTGAATTTCCACTTCTGCAAAATGTCAAAAATATTTTTTCTCTCAGAAAAACAACCCTGACCACACACACCCACACACACACACACGCACACACATATGCACGCACACAAAGACAGATACAGACACACGCACAAACACACATGCGCGCACACACACACACACACACACAGATAAGACACACGCACAAACACACACACGCTCATACATAAACACGCACACACATGCAGGCTCACACCAGTATACACACACACACACACACACGCGCAAACGCGCACACGCAAACCCACACACACACATGCATTCTCACAGCAGCATACGCACACATGTAAACACACACGCACACACACACAAAAAAAAAACACATTCTCTCGACACGCCACAAGTGTTGTCACATTATACAATATCACAATATTTTGCCCTTTTTTGTTTTTATGTAATTTTTTACTGGAAATATGGATTAATCCGACACACAGCATGTGTTCATAAACAAACACCTCCACTTTAACTGTACATGGGCAACCATACACACGCTCACATACATACAACACAATCACACACATACAAATGTCGGTCTGTACCTACATGCTTCAAAACGCTGTAGAACAACACCAACAGATACAACAGATAAAAGGCAGTGTAATCCAGATTGTACCTTATACCAGTCAGGCTTCAGAGTAGTGTTTCTCAACCCTGGTCTCTGACCCACCTGCCCTGCAGATTTTAGTGGATACCCTGCTTTAACATCCCACACTGCAGCTCTGAAGGGGCTTGTTAATGAGCTGAGGAGTTAAATTAGATGTGCTGGGAGCAGGGAAAGCACCAAAATGTGCTGGGCAGGGTGCCTCCAGTGTTCAGTATGTATTTGAGTTTTACCTTAAAGACAACATCACAGCAGTGGGTTCATTTTACACTGTATTTTACACTTTGCTTCTATCTAGGCTCTAACCTTAAACAAACACATACACCACCATCCAAACTCCATCACTTAATGTCAAACCATCCCTGTAACAACAGTCGCCACATGGTAAACAGTGCTGATAACTGGTTAGCATTAGCTTTGTTACCATCATAACACCTCAGCTTACCACAGAACAGGTCTGAGTATGACAACTGGAGGCACCATGAGTTTAGGTGTTAATGACTCAAACCTGTAAAGGTGAAGTTGACTAAACAGGCCTCAAATTTACACCAAACTATCTTCCACAACGCAGTGGCCAGTAACCCTTCTCCTGAAAGAATGAGCCGGGTTAGAAGCTATCACAGATACACACTCATAAACAGAACTCAGCAGTATCTCTCCTTCATCTTCAGACCACAACGGCACTCAGCACCACAAGACCCCATTCGCCCCGGACTTATCGCTGAACACAGCACTGTCTTCATGCTTCTTTAGCACTATTCGAATTCCATATTCAATTCTGTGGCTGCTCACAGTTTGGCTGGGTGCATTACCCTGCTGAAAGAGGACACTTCCATCAAGCAATACGTTTGCCATTAAGGGGTGTACTGGTCAGCAACGACGTTTAGCTATGTGGCACTTGCCAAGCTGACGTCCAGAGAAATGTCCAGACAATGTTCCAGTATCACAATCCCTCCACCCTCTTTTCCTTCTCCCCCAGAGTTTCACTGTCATCATGAAAAACCTCCATCCTGAACTGAAACCATCCTCAGCTCAACATGCTGAAGGCCAAACTCCAATCTCATTCACTCTGACCACTGTCTGTAGGCACATGCCTCACAAGCCTTGACGTTTCGGGTTGCTCTGACCCTAGACAGGCCGGACACAACAATCTGACCCCTGTCAAAGTCACTCAGGTCTTCAGACGTGTGCATTCCTCCCTCAACCAACATGTCAACTTCTTAATTACAAGAAACAGTATGACTCAATGGTGCATGTATGTATATATACCTATCTTACCTATTGTATTTCTTTATTTAACTGTTAATATATCATTTATATTATCCTTATTTAAATTTCAGTTCCTTCTATTTAATTTTAGTATTTCTAGTATTTGTTTTATTGTTATTTTTCTATGTTCTACATAGTCTTTCTTTTAATTTAGCTTCCCAGATTAAAATTCATTTGTTTTATTTAATTACCTATAACTGTGTGTATTTTATACTGCGTGTAAAGGCTCAGCGACATCAATAAGTGTCACCCTCAAGGCATTGCTGAGTGAAAATAGATGATGACTGACATGCACTGTGGTTACAAGACAGTGGAATGTTATTTGCTTTGTCTGTGAGGGTCAGAATACCTTGGGTCATCACTGTGTAACCTCGGCTTCCTCCCATGATTAATTTAAAAGTAACCCGTCCACAGCTTTACTGATGGCAGAGCGCACAGTGTGTAGAAACGACTGACTGACCTTTTGCTTTAGAATTGGCTGGCATAATTCAGAATTCAGTGTTCAATCAACAACAAGTCCATTTCGTCCAGATGCACCAAAACAGATAATGATGCTTCTACCATTGAATAAACCAGCACCACCACCTTTCATAGATGGGGTAATAACCTTATGCTGGAATGTAGCCTCTTGCTTTCTACAGATATAATGCTTCTCACTTAAACCAAAAAGTTCCATTTTGGTCTCATTTGTTCAGAAAATATTTTTCCCACTTGTGTTCTATCTTGTCCATTTGATCTGTAGCAAACTGCACACATGTAGCCATGTGCACCATTGTTATTCTGTGTTCTCCTGAAGGTGGACTCAAACATTAACAGTAGCCGCTGTAAACCAGAACCTTTTGTTACTTAGTAGTTACTTATGTTTGTGCCCTTATGGATGATTATGACATACTCCTGACGAGATTTTTGTTGGTGGAGAGCTTTTGAGGAAGGTAACAGGGGTGTCGAATGCTCTCCTTTCGTACTCAATCGGTCTGGCTGTGGAATGGTAAAGTCCAGATTCCTTAGAGATGGTTTTGTAACTCTTTCCAAAGTGATGAACATCAAGAACTAATTTTTTTTTTGGTCCTCAGAAATCTCTGATGTTCATCCACAAATGTGTTATAAAGATCTGACTTGATCTAATAGATCCCTTTTGGAAACACCTGATTCATCTTTATGTTTACTACCAATCCCAGAGGTTCACTTACTACAAGCATAATATTTATTTTCATTTGTTTATGGGAATAAACAAGCACCACTGTATATGTTGTAATTACCTTTGTGGCTGTATACTGAATTCCTTTGTTTACATTTTGTATTCTCTATAGTTTATTGACACCAGCCCCAGATTTAGAAGAAAATCTGACCATAACCTGTTCCCAAGCTGTTGATGGGAACACACACAGAAGTATAGATGACAGATGCACACCCATTCTGTGTACCCACCCTCTTTCAGTTCCCTTCTGGTTTTAGAAGAACTTGTATTTCATCATTTCAGCAAAGACACTCCAGCATATCCCAGCAACAGACTTGATTCCAGCTCAGTACCTCAATTAGATCCTTATTTGAGGTGTGGTCTACGTGAGTGGGTACATGCCATATACTAACTAGGACACCACCAGTGCTAGAATTGTGGGGTACATCCTAAGGATGGAATTCATGTACCACAACAAAAACAATACTGAATCAAATACCTGTGGTCAACTGTACAATTTGCCTTTAATAAGCACACATTTATCCTAAACTTCAGCGCTTATAGTCTTTAATTTCACTTTTGATAGCTTCTTCAGTAGGTTGACCCTTCGTCTTTCATCTTTCATAAATAATCAACTGCTAAATAAAACCAAATTAGGCCATATTTATATTATTTTTAGATGAAAAGAAGAATGGTAGAGCTGAAACAGTTTAATTATTATATCACCTGCGCTGAAATAATTATTTCTCATTTATCGGCAGGCATATTTAGTGACTGTACTTATCCTTAAATAAAAATACTCCTAACTGTAGATGAATAAATATAAATATCTGTAATTTAGGTTCTAAAATAATGGAATTATAATAAAACAAACGTCTTCGGTTCATTTCTCCTTCACCGCAAACAGTCATTATGTCTAAAATGAAAGTTTACTCCCTCGTTTGAAGCAGTGTTCGATATCGGACTAAATGAAGAGCAGAATTCGGTTTAATTTGTTCGGATTCTCTTCTTCAAAAGCTCCTCCAGACTTTTTCCTGAGACATTGTTCCACCTGCTTTTCTCTGCTTCACAGCTTTAGCTTTATTCAATGGTGAACCGCCAGCGCACATTGTCACGTGGATTTTTATAGCCCAGTTGAAACTTAAATATATATTTATTATTCCCCTTTTAATGATTATTAAAATGTCTTTTTAAATTCTTAAAGTTCTTGTGCATTTTTGCTTTAGTGTGTTTTACGGGGAAAAAAAAGGTCACTGTTGTCATTCGACTTGAAGGGTCTTCGACTAATGATTTGTCACGTCCACTTTTAGAGGGCAGCCCTAATGACCGCCCTTAACACCACATCAACTCCAGCAAAGACTGCAAAAGGTGTTAAGGGCGGTCATTAGGGCTGGGTGCATTACTCCATGGCAGTGACTCAGAGAGGCAGTGGGTCAACTTTAGTGACAAGCCTGATCTTTCACCTTCACAATCTCCTCTGTCAAAAGCCGGAGCTTAGAGAGGTGTCCAGCCTTGCTTTGTCTACAAAGCCGTCAGTCACATGCATGGCAAGAACGAGTCCAGTTCACTAGTCTGAACCCTACATCTTCAGAATATGCTTTACAAGCCAGCACAGGCTTGTGTTAGCTGATGCAACGGAATTTGCAGTTTGTGTTCTCCTCCAAGCGTGTCTAGATGATGGAAAATGATGAAGATGAAAAAATGGGATGGCTGGCTCCGGGTGACTCATGTCATCATGCAATGACAGACAGCTTAGCTAGTTGTTTGGACTTGACAATAATTTAATTAATGGATGCAAGTTTCATTTTCTTTGTTGGCATGCAGTTTACATCACATAAATACCTAGATTAGTCTGTGTGACTGATTACGCTGGAGGCATACTTGCTATTTGACCAAGCACTTGTGTAGACAACCAGCTGTGTCTTGAACGTAACTCTTCACATACTTACAGTATTCTCTGCCATGCTCCAACATAAGGGTCCTGGAGTTGGTTTAAATTTTTCTACAGGTTAAACATATACCAATCTCTCTCCAGCTCTTCTAACAAGCACATTTGTCACTGTGCAGCGGTTAGGACACATCATACAGATGCAGATAATTGTGGACTTTCTTTAACGGTACATGCCATTCCGATGCTGCTGAGTGCCGACTTCGCCCCTAGCGTTTCTGTGTACACTGCACTCTGCGTATGCGTAAGAGTAATTTCTGAGGATGTGCAAGGTGCAGGATATGCAAATAACATACATGCATATGCGAGTGCCTAATAAGCAGCCAGTTTATCTACCCTTAGATAATGAATTAAATAATGAATACCATTTACATTGTGTGATATTCCCCATGCTCTCCAGCTAAGGGATCTCCATCTGCTGCACCTGTCTCACACAAGTGAGCACCCCAGACAGTAATTTCAGAATGAATCCCAGCACTCAGAAAAGAACAGAAACTCGAAACTCTGGACTTAAAACTCATTTACAAACGAAACCACTACCAGCTGCTGAACTCCAACAGTAAATGTCTGAAATGCGTCACTATGTAACATCTGCTTTGGAGCCTTTTTCCACAAACTGAACGAGACATTCACTGCACTGTAGTACCTCTTCTCAATCTATGGATCCCATCACTCACACCCTGCAGGGATTTATAGCCACATCATCCTCTTGCAGCGCCATCTGCAGGAGCCTGAAGTTACTACCAGCTTAAACACGGAAGGTGATTTTTTTTTTTTGGGTGGGCCGATGAGCTCATATTCTTCCCTCTAGAAACCAGTTACACATATATGTTACACTTTCACTATATCTAAATAGTGATGTTATGCCACTGTTTATGCTACAACTCATGTGCATCATTTATTAATACAACATTCAATGTCACACTTACTTCTTATATAAGTACTATAGTATGTGTATTTAGTAAGTCTTTTTGTGGTCCCATATCGCATTGGTCAGTTATTCCTTATACACTGCATCAGTAATCTGCTGGTCTGATGGTCAAATCAAAAGCCACAATTTAAATATCAATATCAGTAATGTCTGTAGGAACATCACATTGCTCCTCTTCTGTCCAAATTGAGTTCCGCTATTCCAGCTCGCTATGCTATGCTAACTAAGCTGAGCTGGCAGAGTGGAAAGCACCCTGTCCATTGTCCCTGCTCCTATCAATCAAAAGTGAAACTGTACTTTTTGTTAGGGTAGGATTTCCCGTAAACACATCCAACTACGAGAATGTTTCTGCTTGGGGCTCTTCCATTTTCCTCTTCATTACATGTTCAGACACATCATGTGTCCAAACCTCAGGAATAACCGTTTGCATCAGCCCCAACGAAAGCTCAACAGAATGAATGTGGGACTATAAACTAATCCATGATGTTGTTATACAGTCCCGCTGTACTGATTCCAGAAATGCTCCTTCTTTATTCCCATCAAACTTTCATCATCAACCTTTCTCCTAATTTAGGATTCAGCAGTAAACACCAGCATGTAGGCATGTAGGTTAGATCTAGTTATAAACTTGTTAGAAATATTATACTTACAAAAAGAAGAAGAATTACACCGAGTGACATTATGAGGAAAATTTGGGCTATCTTTGTGACTTTTTGCCATCTTACTCTCTTACTTCTCGGCTTTTTCCTTCACTTTTAGGACTCATTTTGAACCTGGGTTATTATAAGTAACAGTTACTAAAACTATTAATACAATGAAAACTAGCCATGAAATAAATGTGCTTTGTAAAACTATATTGACCTCACACCATTCATTATAATCATAAAACTAAAACTTTACTCCTCAGAAAAAAAAACTTAAACTACTGATCCACCCTCAAAAAGACACATATTAAAAAATCACACTCCCATTTTCAGTTCATATTAATACCTTTGTGTGTAATTTTAGGCAAAAGTACCACAAATGTATTTTATTGTTTTTTTTACAACAGAGATTTTTGTTTGTCATTTCTTATATTTTGTATTACTTGCACTTTAGTCTATCTCTTGCTCTGTATTTGTTTACCGCATTTTCTGCTGTAACAATCCAAATTTCCCCATGTGGGATAATAAAAAGCTATCTTATTATAGATAATATATTACATATAATATTATAAGCTGGAATGCAAAAGACTATCTGCCTAAATTAGGCTCAACAGTGAATTATAAACGAATGTGGTTCTTGTGATCATTAATGTTTCTCAGTTGCAAGTGTACCTTCCAAATCTGTCCATCTAACTGGCTGACTGTGTAAACTTGCTTTGTGGCGTTTCCCCGTATCAGGGAACCTGGGTTTGTTTTGGTTTGCTAACACTGTCTAACCCAACGCTTTGTTTGTAGAGCACAAGGCTCATTTTCTGGGATGTTTTTAATAAATATCGACAAAAACATAAACGAAAAAGAAAAAAACTGGATTTTAAATGGATGAGTAGTTAATACAGTACATACACAGTCAAGTCACATTATTATGACTGAATAATATAAACATCCAGAGGAACCGCCGAGTGCAGAGCGGACAGGACCGAGAAACGCAGGGAGCGACTCTGTGAGTGAGGTCCTAGGAGCTTGTCACAGATTTCTAGAGCCATTCTTGATAGTGTGTTGTAATAATACAGGAACCCTTGTTGGTGCTATAGAAAACTATCCATTTCAAAGTGCAAAGAACCATTTTAGCAAGAAAGTGTTTTATACAGAACCCCTGCCTTATCTAAAGAAAATGTTTAAAAACATAATAAAAGTATGTGGTACTAATAAAAGAACTTTTGTTGGCACTATATAGAACCATATGTCTCCACATACAACCACTGCCTGAAATAAGGAATGTCTGAAGAGCCACATTCTTAAAGTGTGTGGTAATACTAGAACAGTAGTTCTTGGTGCTTTATACATACATACGTAACATCAATCTGAAAAGCCATTTTACCATGCAAAGGGAAATTATTCTTGCAACAGTTCTATATAGAACCTACGGGCCTAAACCCAACAACTGCCTAAAGAAAAGAACCCTTGAAAAACATTTTTTGGAAAGTGTGTGGTAATAACAGAAAACCCCATGTTGGTGCTATATAGAACCACACACAACATCAATTCGAAGAACCATGCAAAGAGCCATTTTAGCACAAAGAGGTTAAATACAGAACCACTGCTTTACCTCAGGAACCCTTAAAGAACCATCTTCCCTACCGGTTCACCTCTCTCTGCTCTGTTGACGAACTGTAATGACTGAGTGCTGGATCAGTCAGTCTTGTACATCATGTTCTCTCATATTAGCTGGAATGGTCTGAACCCGTCTGCTGCCTGTACTTCACTCGTTTGTCAAATGTTCTGCTTTCCTTGCTATGATGAAAGGGATCCAGTGGTTATGGACTGGATTACCTCCTGTAGTGTTCAGTCTACTGGTTGCACTTGACTTAAACACTCTTTCCCCTCCGGACACTGAGCTGTCAGCTCCTCTACATGTGCCAAAAAACCTAAACAGCTTCAGCAAAGCAGCCAAGCTCGGTTCCTCCCCCACTGCCAACTTATATGACTTACACTTTAAACATAACTTAAAAAAGCTTCTACAGTCCAACAAACACAGTCAATAAGCTTATACCCAGTTAAACACGAACATCAGACACTGCCAGTCTCTGTAACGGAGATAGGGCAGAGCTCAGCTGGCTGCGCTAATGTGACTGAGCTGAATGTGTAAGCAGCTATAAGTTACTTACTGTAAGTTGCTGGTTAGCTTGAACTCCTGGGAATGCTGCAGAAATGTCCTCCAGGATGGACAAGAATCTCGAATCTCATCTGCGCAGGATACACTACACAAACTGCCCGCCTGGGTCCGATTTAAACTCGCTTAGCCGTTAAACTGCCGCTTATTCGCCGAGTTGTTGTCCCGATGTTGTGGTGGCTAGGCTAACCACTAACCTGTTAGCTAAAGCTAAGTTAGCCAGTACTCCGCTTCAGTTTATTCTAACAAGACAGGCACTTTTCAGCTATAAACCGCCTCCTGAGAAAAATAAGACTTTGATATTAAAGACGTGAGCTCAGTTCTGAACTATCAGAAAGCAGCTGCTCCGCAAAAAAGAGGTTTTTGTCTGCTGACTGACTGACTGACTGACTAACTATAAAGGCTGCTGCTGCTGCTGCTAGCGGTGTGTCTGTGTGAGTAAAGCGCGTCAAGCATCATTAAAGCCTTACCGAGCTGAGGTAAAGCCCACCGCGCTCAGTGAACCGCTCAGCAACTCAGGAGTAACTTACGTTCAGGAAATCACACAAATACGAGTCTAAATCAATGTTTTTTTTCTCTTTATTTTTCTTAGTTATTTATTTCACGCTTGTCGTATTCGCAGTTATTTGTGTAGCTCGCCGGGAGCTGCTTCTATATACGCAGGTGCATTGATTTTTAATTTTAACAGCCGGTTTCGATTCCGATATCTTTACAGTCAAATTGGACGATTTTTAACCTTTTTATAAATCCGAATGCACACGTATAACACACATGTACATGATTTTTATTAGCCAAAGTCTTAGTAAGATTCAACGCCACCAAGATTTCACTGAGTACACATTAATTCAGTGAGGTTGGATGTTAAATAGTTCATTATATAGAAACTTATACAGAAAAGTCTGATTTTTTATAGTGGTTTAAAGTAAAGCAGTACCAGTAGGTACATGTATCGACACACATTTTATATAGAATGCTAATAATGGCTTTTATCTGGGAAAATAAAATCTTATAAAATCTTCTTTGTCTATCTTTGGGAACTATTTTGCCTTAAAATACCCTTCACTTACACAAGGTGTGAAATTCAGAGGGGTCTGTGATCTTTTGGATCTAGTATAGAAGGTCTGGGATAGGCAATGTATTTGTGAAGGAATCCATCCTTGCAGATCACATACACCTACACATGCTGATTGTCTTCCCTGGAATGGATGGGATCTCCTACAAAGGCAATGTGACATGTCCCTCAAGTAATTTCTGACATTGCATGACCAAGACCTCCAAGTATTACCCTGACCCACTAATTCCCCAGATTTGAACACAACTCCCTGTCTAGGAGCTGTCTGTGCTGCACACGACGGCTACTTTGGATTTTAGCTGGTGGTCTCAGTGCTGCATTTATGTAGCCTCTTTCACCCACTTGCCCAATATTCTCAAGAGCTTGGTGGAAATAGTGAACTGTTACTCATTTCTCAGCCTCTGTAAGATATAAGTTGTGTAAGATCTGTGCAAGGTTAATGTGTGGAAGAGCTCCAAATTAGAAAAAGAGCATTTCCAGAAAATGAACTGCTCACTGCGTTTTTGTCCTCACTGAAACTGCATCTGCAGCAGAGTTAATGACTGTACTGATCCTCTAACAGCAGAGCTGATCTCTGTAATGGTCTTCTAACAGAGTTGATTACTGTAATTAGATTACATTAGATTCAACTTTATTGTCATTGTGCAGAGTACAGGTACAGAGCCAATGAAATGCAGTTAGCATCTAACCAGAAGTGCAATTATAGTATTATTTACATAAAGAGCCGAAATAATAAATATATACATATATAAGCATATCTATATACATATATATGAATGTATAGAGCAGCATTTACAATGAATGTTTCAACTGTAAGAGTAGTGCAAGTAGACAATATGTACACAATGAAAATAACATCTGAGGTAGAGATAATATGAGAACAGTATGTAAACATGAGTATACAGTATGTAAACATGAGTATACGGTAGGCTTGGTGATGAATAAAGTGCATTAACAGTACAGAAGGTGCGAGGATGCAGTAGAGGGAGTGCAATGTAAATTAAAGTGTCCGTGCAGCGTTCATGAGACACACAGCCTCATGAAAAAAACTGTTCTTAAGTCTGCTGGTGCGGGAGCGGAGGCTCCTGTAGCGCCTGCCAGATGGGAGGAGGGTGAAAAGACCATGATTCGGGTGGGAAACGTCCTTGATGATATTCCTCGCCCTGCCCAGGCAGCGCTTGCGATAGATGTCCTGAATAGTGGGTAACTGGGTGCCTGTGATGCGTTGAGCCATTTTCACCACCCGCTGGAGTGCCTTGCGGTCAGCAGCGCAGCAGTTGCCGTACCATACAGAGATGCCGTTGGTGAGTATGCTCTCAATGGTACAGCGGTAGAAGTTCACCAGGATCCTGGGAGACAGGTGAACTTTCTTGAGGCTCCGAAGGAAGTAAAGGTGCTGCTGCGCCTTTTTGACCAGAACTGAGGAGTTCAGAGACCAGGTGAGATCACAGGAGATGTGGGTGCCGAGGAACTTGAAGCTGGTCACCTGTTCTACTGCAGCTCCGCTGATGTAGACTGGTGGGTGAGCCTGGCTTCTGGACCTCCTTAAGTCCATTATGATCTACTTGGTTTTCTGGGTGTTCAGTGTTAGGTTGTTGTCATGGCACCATGTAGACAGATGCTGTATCTCATCCCTATAGGCCGTCTCGTCGTTGTCTCTGATCAGGCCTATCACCGTGGTGTCGTCCGCGTACTTGATTATGGTGTTAGAACCATAAATTGGCACGCAGTCATGGGTGAACAGGGAGTACAGGATCGGGCTCAAAACACAACCTTGTGGGACGCCGGTGTCCAGGCTGATGACAGAGGAAGAGAGGTTGTCTAACTTAACAGACTGGGGTCTGTCAGTCAGGAAGTCTGAGATCCAGTTGCAAAGTGTTGTGCTGATACCCAGATGGTTGAGCTTGGAGATAAGCTTGGAGGGGATTACTGTGTTGAATGCTGCACTAAAGTCAATGAACAGCATTCTGACATAGGAGTTCTGACAGTCCAGGTGGGTCAGTACAGTGTGAAGTGCCGTGGAGATGGCATCCTCAGTTGACCTGCTGCTACGGTAGGCGAACTGATGTGGATCCAGTGTGGCGGGCAGGCAGGATTTCAAGTGAGAATGGACCTAATGGACCTCTTGAAGAGAGTTGATCTCTGTAACGGTCCTCTAACAGCAGAGTTGATCTCTGTACTGATGCTCTAACAGCAGAGTTGATTACTGTAATGGTTCTCTAACAGCAGAGTTGATCTCTGTACTGATGCTCTAACAGCAGAGTTGATCTCTGTAATGGTCCTGTAACAGCAGAGTTGATCTCTGTAATGGCCCTCTTACAGCAGAGTTGATCTCTGTACTAATGCTCTAACAGCAGAGTTGATATCTGTACTGATTCTCTAACAGCAGAGTTGATCTCTGTACTGATGCTCTAACAGCAGAGTTGATCTATGTAATGGCCCTCTTACAGCAGAGTTGATATCTGTAATGGTCCTCTTACTGGGGCTCCCAAGAAAACAATACTTTCACTACAAGCAGTGTGGATCCTGACAAGAACTAAAACTCATCTTCTGAAAGAGCTGAACTGTGAATTATAACGCTCTAAATATAATCTAGCACCAGCTTACATCACAGAACGTTCCTCTATGTTCCATCTCGTGATCTTAGATCGGCAGACACTAGTTACTCAGTTATTCTGCCTCTAAACTGTGAACCTCAATTCCAGCTTCTATTAGACAGTCAAATTCAGAGCTCACTTCAAATAAACAACTTTAAGTACATCATCGTAGTACGTATACATTGGTGCATGTGGCTCATTAAGACATAATTACTGCTATTTCTGATGTTGGGAGTCTATAAAGCAGCTCCGCTTAAGGGTTGAAAGAAGGTTAGATTGTCCTGTAGGTGAGAGGTGATTATGTACAGCAAGTTAAAACAGCCTGTTTACAGTCGCTGATCCCCTACCTCCCCCTAGTGGAAAACAAGTGAAATGATATGCAGCTTTTCCTTTAAGGATTGTTGATCAGCAAGAACAGCGTATGACATTGTATGTACTTTCCATTAAAATCACTTCAGCATCTACTAGACATTTCACCATGGTTTAACAACAACACTGTGATCACTGTGGGATTCTTATTTCAAGTCTAACATTCTTTTATCGATGAGTTTGTTCCTCTTTGCTGCAGTAACAGTTTACATTTGCTGTAAGGATTTGATTGCATTAGCAAGCACAAGAGCATTAGTAAGATGAGGTACTGATGTTGAATGATCAGTTCTGGATCAGTACAGCTCATCCCAAATGTACTGGATGGAGCTCCATCGCTCCAGAGAACACTGCTCCACAGTCGAGTGCTGGGGTGTCAGGAATATGTCCACTTTAAAGCAGCTCAAGTCACTCATTATACACTCATTATAAAGGCTGTCTGGATATGTAAAGCAGTTAGGTTTGGTCACAGATGTGTATAACAGGTTACAGACTATAAAATATGAAGATTATTTTGTTTGGTTCGTAATAAAATATGAAACCAATCAGACAGAAATCTGATTTCGAGGCTTTAATGTTTATAGATATGCATTTTTAGTATATTTTTAGTATATGCTTGCTACGGCAGCACATATACTAAAATTGGATCGATACAGAGAAGATTAGCATGGCCCCTGCGAAAGGATGACACGCAAATCCGTGAAGCGCTCCATATTTTTCTTGAATTTCCCTCTGTTCTTGAATTTCCCTCTGGGATCAATAAAGTATCTATCTATCTATCTATCTATCTATTACCTTAATATAATCAAAATTACATTTCAATACATATCAAATGGAATATCTCTTATTTACTTATTTACACAGAAAGTCAGAATCTTCCCATTGCTTTAGCCCAAACTAAGGGCAAGTCCACTGAATATTTAAAATTCAAGTGTTCAGATGTGAACAAAATCATTTACAGTGGTTGGTAGGGAAAGTTGCTGACTCAGTTGAGCTGACGGGAAGAGGGGGTCCCACCAACTATAACACAAATATAGCCACTGTGTTTAAAACAGACTCTAGGTTTCTTTGGAATGAAACAATGCTCTTGTTCACATCTCAATTAAATTATGTTAATAATTACATTAAATGAAATTAAGCAGAGAACGTTAAAATGGATGGAATTACTCTTTAAAATATGTACAAAAATAAACTAATGCTTGATGAATAGCTGTGGAAGGTTCCTTTGTATTGTCTTTAAATATGCTAAAAAATATATCAGGTACAGTTAAAATACATTTTTATACACCATATCAATACTTAATATATATGATTGTAACAGCAAACATTATTTCAATTATATTTTATTCCTGACTTTGGTTCCATTATATTTATTCAATGTATATTCATACAATAAAATAATGTACACATGAATTACACACATACTGATATATAGCCTGAGATGTAGTGGATATAAAGTGTTTCAAACGGCAGTGCTTAATCTGCTACTGATGGTTGTTCATAGTTTGATTTCCATAAAATGTTATATTGTATACATATTAGTGGAATATTTGTTCTCTGTTGACCTTTTTTGGGGTGGTAACCACTGAAAACCACTGCTGGACCTTCGTCATCTGGAGCATTAAAAGATGCCATGAGGAAACGAATGAGAATATATGCACTAATGAGAAGTAAATGTTGTGTTTTCATAACCTGACATGTTTTATTAGTGTAGGTGTGAGTGCATTGGGGGTGGGCACAAATGTTTTCCTGGGTCAGCATTTAAAGAACACTGACCAACTGAATGTCAATTATAAAGAGAGCTTAGTTTGTCCTGTTTATGGGCTAAAATAACTCAAACCTCAAATAAACTATTCTTGTGATTATTCTTGTGCAATTTATGTGAATAGAAAGTATCTTGATTTATATTTACAGTCACCTCTAGATTAGCATTAACACGATATCCTACATGCATCCCTATTAGGCAGTTAATACTAACTGCTTTTTAAACATGTGGTATAGAGTACAGGGTCGAAGTTGATCATACTCAGAAACCCACAATGCACGCTTAGAACCAGATGATTTCTGAGTACAGTAACGATAGACACTGTGGTCCCACAATGCAACAGGGAACGAAAAGAGACAAGTCTCACCGGTCTGGAAACTTTTGATGAGATGTGATGGTGACAGGACCGGTAATAGGGTATGAAATCAAATCTGTCACATCCGTCTGTAAAATAAATGTGTTCTATAAATAATGTGTTTATTTCTTTGTGATTTTAGTAAAAGAAAGTTCAGTCAAAGCAGACTTTAGTGTCCAGCTTGGTACAACATAAGCTTCATCACTTCCTGTTGTTAAGAACTGATGCAGTATGCTGGTATTTTGTGTACTAGCCTGCTGAACTGATACTATTAAGATTACTACATTGTATTTATAGTATCAGCGTGTAGTACACAAAGGAGGCGCAGCTGATGTCTTCACTTAGCTACACTGTTTCTGTTGTAGTACCAGGTAATCACACGTCTTCAGCAGTGAAATACAGTCCAGTAAACACATTTTTCTTGCGTGTAAAGGTGCAAACCACTGCACTGGTCCCCCGAGTATGAGCCACAGGTTCCATTTCTGAGGCTATAAAATTCATTCAGTAATGAAGAATGGTAGTGTACTGAAAGGCTGGTTGGCAGACTCTTGACCTAACAGGCAGAAACAACTTACATGGTTTATTTCATTTCGAGTTAAATGGCCGATACGTACTAGCTGTTTATTTATCAGTACTAAATCTACACATTTTATTACAGGTATGTTTACTTGCTGTCAGTTTTCCAGGAAAATCTGCAGCCACACCTTTCCAAAGTTCAGGTTTAGAAGCTGGTAATTTTTACCATCCCTGTAAGATCAAACACAATCTGGGGTGGTCGGTTAATTGTTCTAAGCACACCAGCAGCTTCTTTGATGTGTTTGTGTCCTTTTCTCAGGAGAAGCTTCTTGAACAGCTACACTTCCTTTCAGACCTCCATAGCGTTGAGGTGTCTTCTCATAGTGGAGGGATGGACAGAAACACCTATGAATGTTCTCAAATCTGAAGCAAGAGTGGAGATTAATGTTCTCCTCTCAAAGATAAAAGCTGTAAGTGCTGTTTATCTGAAGGGGACAGTGCTGGTGTTATACCGGGCATGGCAGGTGCTTTGTTAGTAGTCCCATTATCCCTGTAGTTTTTAAACTTTTTTTTTTTTAACAAATGTTTTATTTCCTCTAACTAATCCTCTCCTAATCTCATGAACAATGGATAAATTGTACCTAATGTATTAGCATTTAGCATTTGACTGGATATGAAATAAATCAAGGGGGTTTAAATCCTATAAGCGACTGTTAGTGCTTTTAAGTTTTACTTTAAAACATTTTTACAGCATTAAGGAATCTATCTGCATTTTTCTAATTCCTTAAATAATCTTTTGTCTAATTTTTATCAAATAAATTAACTGCACTGAGGTCAGTGTAGAAGGAGATGAGAGCATATGTTATGTTTTCAGTGCTGTTCTGAGGTCAGTGTAGAAATTAGTGAGTGAGCTGGCCATAGCAGTGTCCACAGCAGTCTGAGGTATTAGACCCCTGAGGTCCGTCTGAATGTAGCCGGTCAGTAGACTGCGGGATTCTTCCACAGGAACACAGAACCAACCACACGGGTGATTAAACCCACGAACACAACTATGCTTATGCTCGTCATACGGCACACTCACACCTAAGACAAATAAACACATACAAATATAATTAAATTATGGAAGTATCAATATGCAACAATAATATGATAAATATACTGTATATTACATACAATAATAATAAACAAATGATAATAATAAGAAGGACATAAACATTATTAACGTGTAATGTGATATATTAATTTAACAATTATAAAAAAATAAAATAAAACATCTATTATGTCCGATCATCAAAAAAATTCAAGACAATCCAAAAGGTAAATCAAGACATCTAATTAGATAAAAAGATATTAAAACAACAAAAATGTAGATACATGGTTTTGTGTGAAAGCAATTTGGTACAGTTCCTATATATGTACCAGTGTGTCTTAAATATATTTTTCATTTGTAAGTATTTACTGGCATACTTTAAGTGCAGTGGTCTGAGCATTAGAAGAAGCTCCCAAAAGTCTCTCACCACAGGACAGAAGGCCGTTCTGGTATTCCGTGGTGTAGGAAAAATCCACAAACTCTCTGGGAGAGATGATGTTCCACAGCTGTCCTGCAGTTGTATACCGCATCACACAACACGCCTGCAACACACACACATTAGCAGTTTATCAATAATGTCATCAGTGAGTTACATGCATTTAATAAGCTGACTGTAATTGGATTTCTAAGTTTTCAAGTGGTCATCTAAACAGTTTACTTTGATTTCTTAGATCTGATTAAGAAACAGACTTCCTTTCCTTTTTCTCTGTCTGCACATGCATGAAAACAGACAGCAGTACTAGAACTAAACAAGCATCGTACAAAGTGTCCACAAGAAGGCAACAAAACACTTCTGTAGTGATTCTGCAGCCATAAACATGCTTAATGAAATAAAACATTTAAATATTCTTCATCTTCTAGATGATGCATGGTCATATAGGTAAATAAATATAGGTAAATGTATTAAAAATACTAAAGCATGAAATTTGAGCTTTTTTAGTAAAGTGTGAGTCACACTCTTCTGTGAGTGTAATGGTTGATTGTGAAGTAGAAATCTGAATACTGTCTGACCCTTGTAGATCCCTATTATCTGATTACTCAAGTACATCTAAATGAGTGAACAGATTAATGACAAAATGTAATTTTGTGAAATTATCTTATGACTATATGGCATGGACTCAATGATTTTACCATTACAATAAAATGTAGCAACATTTTGTAAACAAGTTATTTCATAAGGCAGTTTAAAAATACACCACTGTTGGCATTCCCCACCTGGCCACCACAGGTCTCTCTCCCCAGGGTACTAGCTTAGTTTGTTCATGACAACCTCCTGCAGTTCATTCCTAACCTAATCAGCCTCATCTCCCACAGTATCACAGAACTCCAGTCCAAAGTATCACCAGCTACTTCGCGTCTGACTACTCAGCAGTTCTACTGTCTTTTGACCTTCTGGTACTTTGAACACTTTGTGTGACTCTTGCTTTTGCTGTTTGACCCTTTGTTTCTGTTTCCTGAATTTCTGAACTGTTTCACTGTGCTGATCTTTTTGCTCTGTCTTTTGACCTTGAATTTTGGATTGCCCTATTCCACCAAACCTGCAAAAGGATCTGTGTACACTCGTCTCTGTCACATCTATTATATAAGTAAAACAATTTAATTCATTTAAAACATTTTTCAACTAAATTGTTCCACTTTCACCTTCATCTCCACTTTCATACATTTAATTGTAACGATTAGCATAAGAATTCACCACTATCACATGTTTGATTGAGATCATTAAAAAAAGGTGTCTCCAGTTTTATTTTTAATTATCTACTTTAATTGAAATGATCCTGTAAATGTACCTTGTCCAGTGTTTCTACAATGTCCATTGAAGTCATCAGACTGTCCCATTCTAACCTGTATGGTCCAGGTCGAATATAATCCACGATCCGCTGCGGAGTCTCCATAACAAATCCCTGAGCTTTATACCTGCGAAACATCACCAGAGACAGGAAAACAGTTATATCATCAAACCTAACCAAATATAACCATATATATATATTCTCTTTCCATAAATGATATCAAATCAAGTAACTGACCAAAAAAAAAGTAAATATGATTCAGGGCAGAAATTATACAATTATCGTCAGATTCCCTGATGTCCACCAAAAGCACATACAGAGAAAAAAAAAAAAGCAATTAGGCATCCGCATAAAATCTATAATCCATGAATAGTACATCCAATATAAAAATAAAATCTAACACTTTTCCCGCAGATGCCACCTGAGGATCAGAAAGCAAGAGAAACTCACAGGAAGCCACTAAACTCTGCTGATGGTTTCCTCCAGACGGTGACATCTTTCTAAAAAAAGAAAATATTTATGATTCTTCAAAGACAAAATCTTCAAAATCTTCATTCATTAAATTCATATTTTAGTTTTTATATAAAACATACAAAATATGTTCTATGTAAAAATCTCTATAGACTATTTATGGAAATGAATTATTCTCAATGTCAATTTACACATTATAAACAAAATTGTAAAGCTCAATATTCTAAATAATTTGAGAGTGACCGGAAATTACTCAATGACTAAATATGTACTGTAATGATCTAGTTACAATATTAGTATTAACTTAATCATCCTTGTAATCACCTCTTAATTTTCAATTCTCAATGTTTTCAAACCTCTGAGTTTGTAGTGAAACAGAATCATAGTGTAAATAATTATTAACTATTTTATTATTGTACCAATTACAAATCTATATGTACTAACACTATTTATACTATTTAAACCTTTGGGTGAATATTAGTAAATGCATTCTATTTCCCTTCAAATACTAACAGAACTAAAAGCTCCAATAATCCTACAGTTTCAGTACTGATTTGCTATACCTGCTGATCAGGTAATTAAGCTTGAATATGTAGGCCCTGGATTTTACAGAACTGTGTGTTTAATATGTAATATTAACTGAGATTTAAATATTATAGGTTAGTATCCCTAACACACCATTTGCAACAGGAAATGGTTATAGACTGTATGCCATATTATATGAATTCTGTGAACAACAAATTAAAAGTAGGTTTTATTTTATGGAAACCCTGAGTGCATAAAATTGAACTGTTAAAGGGTCCGTATCAGGGAAAACTGAATTTTCAGCTCTTCTACAGACTCCAGTACTACAGCCATCTCCACTAAGACAAAAACTTGACTCGTCACTGAAGATGACCTGATGCCATTCTGAGACACTCTATGACAGTCTGGCACGACACCATTGCAGTCTTTGGTGGCGTTGATACGGTGTTAGGGGCAGTCGTCATAGCAGTCTGCGTTCATGTATTCCTGCGTCGTGCAGCCTTGCTTACTTCACATGAAGGGCTGAGCGTGAAACTTGAATAATTCTCATGTTTCCCAATGTCAAACATACTCACCAAGTTTCATTCCTCTGTACTGATTCCTTCTGGGTGCAGCTATTTGTGCAACATTTTTAATGATATGTGAATATTATATTTTTAATTACATTGTTTAAATATTCTAAAATAATACAGGTGCTTAATTTCTGCATAAAAGAAATACTTGTACTGTGTTACATCTCAAACCAAGCTAATGAAGCCCAAATAGGAAAATAGGAAAATAGAGTTGAAAACAAAACAAACCGATTTTTTGGCCACCCTCCACTCTTCCTCTCCCAGACTGTGGTAGGACAGTAAAGTCTTCTCCAGCCTCGTTCTCAGCTCGGTTACATCTGGCAAACTCCCCATGTTGTTGGTAATAGGAAGACACAACACTAAAAAAGGAGTACAGAAAAAGAAGTGAGCCCAGCTTTTTGTTAAAATTGTTCCGTTCCACCTTAAATGGTGCAGCAGATATATTCTGGCGTCTCAAGTCATTTAAGGTGGAACTGGAGAATTCCAACAAGAAGCTGGAGAATATGAAGCTGACTTCAGTTTCGTTTTAGGGAGTGAATTAAGCGTTCTAATATTGGCAATTGTATAGAAAGTATAACATTTAGACATTTTAACTGATGAAAGTACAGTTAAAACGGACTAAAATTAGCATAACCGAGCTAGCCAGCAACTGACCTTTAACCGTTACCCTCATATATTGACACAACATCCACCACAAAACTAGACCATGGGGCATCAGATACAGATTAGACTACATTTGTATATGGACTTCTGATAAAGTTGCTTACGTACCTTGTAATATCGTGACTGTGCCGTTTAATATACTACCATTTATATGCTCCGAAAATCCACCTGCTCGCCCGGTTCACTGCTCCAGCCGGGCTGCATCAAAATCACGAACCGATAACTGTTTGCATTTTTCCACAAACAGATCGACAGCCAATCAGAATAAAAATCCCGCCCCCAGCACAAGTTTCCTGATGACAGATTGGGTGATTGCCATGTGTGTCGTGGAACGGAGCGAGGTGATTGGTCAGCGCCACTCGGATGTTCTTTGGTCACCGATGGGGTGAAAAACCGCTGTTCTCGGCCAATGGCGACGTCAAATACAGCGTCAAAGAGAAATTAAAAATAATTTTAAAAAAAAGAAAAGAAAAGAAAAAATCGGTGACAAATTTCACAAAAACTACAAAGCTGAGTAAAATAATTTATTTCAGATACATTTAATGCATAAAAACCCAAAAACTAATTGAACAACTTAAAAAAAACCTTAGGTCCATCAAGTTTTCAAAATTTCTGCATAATTAAATTCACACTGGCGGTGTTGGGAACCGAACATTTGAAGTGTTGAATGCCTCTAAAGGCTGCCTTACAGTGAATGCTCACAATAAACTCATTATGAATATGCTGCCTGATGCCTCAGGCATTTTTGTACGAAAGTTTTAAAAAATTGCTGATTGATGTTTTTTTTTCTTCCTTAATGGAGGTACATGCCATGTCCCACAAACACCCAAAAAAAGCTTACTTTTTCTGCTAGAAACGTTATCTTACTTCAAACACTCCGAAAGACTTTGTTTACATCTTAATGAATAAAATATGCAGACTTTTGAGAAGATGGGTGGAATTCACCTTTAAGTTAATAACGGTCAGAATAACTGATGTCAAAGTAGCTTATGCTTAACTAATACAGTAATAAACAGCAGAACGATTTTACTGTCAAGTGATACAAATGAAAACCTTTATGCCTCATGTATTACAGTGATAAACCACCAACACACACACGTACATGGAATCTTTTCCTTTTTGACATCCCAAAGATTCCAGAAGGGAAACTTCAAATGTGTGTGATCAGTCCTTTTTGTACAACAGCTCGTTAACCTCATCAGCTCTAAATGATAAAAGCAGATCAGGGCAAACAAGCCTTAACAAGGTTTAAACAAGGTCCTTTCCAGCCTGCCAGGTGAGGTTAAAGCAGACATCTCTTACTGAGCGATTGTTCTCACACTTCTTAACAGTAACTAACTCTCCCTCTACCATTCCTGATGGCTTTTATAATAGAAAGAAAAACATGAGTAACAGATGGACAAATCAAACTTCCTGTTGCTGAAAGTTGCAGCAATGGACAAGTCCCTTAACATCATATAAAGCCATTAAATTACACTATCTATGGAGGGAACATCTTGTCGTTTGTCTCAGATGTTCTGATTGGTGATGAGTTTCTGCATCCTCTTGATTTTGCGCTTGTTCTTGGGCATGGGCTTGTCATACAGGCCATTCTTCAGCAGGTGTTCTTTGCTGTGGTGTACCTGAGCACCATGCTGCAGCTGGAAAGAACACAGTGCTCGTAGCGGCCTCAGCAGAACCTGCGAATGATGTGAAAATGACAAAATAAGCAAGTCAGTTCACTAAAGAATAAACTCCTCGGTATTAATGTAATTGTATATAGAGGAAGTAAAAATTGCATACGAAGCATTAAGACACAGATCTATTTTGTTGGCATCAGATAGCAATTCGATGCACTGCAGTCCATGTGTTGCTCTGCATATTTTGTTACTCTGCTTTTCAATTGTCAGGACGACCACAGAGCAGGTATTATGTGGGTGGTGGATCATTCTCAGCAGTGACACTGACATGGTGGTGCTGTGTTAGTGTCTGTGGTGCTGGTGTGAATGGATCAGACACAGCAGTGCTGCTGGACACCTCAGTGTCACATCTGTACTGAGAATCGTACACCAACCAACACTATCCAGCATAGCAGCATCCTATAGACAGCGTGACCAACACTGCACTGTGCAGCAGCAGACGAGCTATTGTCTCTGACTGTACATCAACCAGGTGGACCAGCAAGGTAGGAGTGTCTAATAGAGTGGGCAGTGAGTGGACACAATGTTTAAACACTCACACCAGCACAACACACCCTAACACACCACCACCACGTCTGTGTCACTGCAGTGCTGAGAAAGATCCACCACCCACATAATACCTGCTTTGTGGTGGTCCTGTGGGGGTCCTGACCATTGAAGAACAGGGTAATAAAGTATACAGAGAAACAGGTGGACTACAGTCTGCTCCTATATGGTCAGCTAATTAAATGGATACATGGTGTTTTTGTTTTGTCATGGCTGAATTTCTACCACTTTCTTACACGTAGCATAGGGATTCGATGTTGACATGACTGACTGAACTTTACCCACCTCTTGTATGGCTTGGTTTCTCTCCATAATGGACAAAGTAACAGCAGCACATTCTAGAGTGGACAGGCACATGTTGGTGGGCTGAGTACGTATCACATACTGACTGGAGGGGGCGCTATTTAACTGCACCTGGAAGGGAACAGCACAGGTTACACTGCAGTGTATTTGCATGTCTGTAAACAGGCAATAGTAATATCCACCGCTGAAAAGGTTCAGCTCTGGGGCTGAAGTACCTGTTTAGGTAAACGGAAGAGAGCGTTTCTGAGGAACATGTCCTTGGCTTGGCTCCATGTGCCATCGATAATGATGACGTTGTGTGGAGAGGTAGTGAAGTCTCTGTCCAGCTCCTCAAGGTTCTCAGCATCAGATCCGGGATACAGAATGAGTGTGTGCCTGTCTCTGCACACTGCAGCCAGCTCAGGGTGCCTGAGGGAGGGATTAGATGTGAGCAGGGCTGATCATTTTGGTCACAGCTTCACTACATGTCCAAAGGTATGATCCAGCCTTAACGGCGAGTTTGTTCCTCCTTTGCTGCAGTAACAGTCTCTATTTCACTGAGTAGGCTTTACACCAGATGTTGGAACTCTGCTGTAAGGATTTGAGTGCATTAAGCCACAAGAGCATTACTGAGCTTAGGTACTGATGTTAAATGATCAGTTCTGGATGACTACAACTCATCTATTAGGAATTAGACGGCTTTCCACTGATCCACAGCCCAGCACTAGGGGGCTTTATACCCGTCAAGCTGATGCATGCCATTAGGTGACCTTAAGTTCACATGCAGCTGCTCCAAAGTGTCCCATTCTAGTGGACACTGCTTTCATTGAATTCAGTTATTAGAAATGCTGCAGGAATAGCTTTGGACAGATGGCCCATTCCGACTCTACTTGTGAGCCCACCTCACCCACCAAAGCATGGGTGGTAAAAGAGACAGTTTTAAGAGGATGCTCACCTTTCTTCATTAAATCTTCGTCCAACTAAAACGTTACATTTTCCTTTGGGTAAGCAGGCTGCCAGAAGAGGAACAGTTCGGAGCACACGACTCTCCTGATGGGACGATAGAACAGGATGATTGTACAGGGAAAACAGGAAATGCAAAGGGAGGAGAAACAATAAACACAAACAGCTAAAAGCAGACTAACCAAAGTAACCCTTACCCAATTTCTCACACTTTCACCACAGGAACCATAAAGTCATCACGTAAACGAAAATTAAAAACGAGACTGACGTGTGTGAGGTTAAAATAGAAATTAAACCTGTCATAATAAAAGTTTCACATAATATTTTAGATTGTTGTGTTGTTTATATATTATCACTGGAAGTCTAATTTAGTTAAATTATCTTTTATTCTTGCAAAATGCTTTATTAATAACAACCTGAACACTCATCTGTGTTATTTATTTAAACCATGGCTTTTCAGCTTGTGAGCTGTAGACCACCAGTGACTCATGAAGCAGCCTAGGGTGGTCCATGAGCCTGTACTCAGGTGGGAGCAGTAGTTTCTAGCGGTCCGGAAACGTCATATATATATATATATATATATATATATATATATATATATATATATATATATATATACATATATAAATAACCATATTAGTGTTATATTAATAGTTAGTATATAAATATAAATATACATTAAATTACACAGCCGTCAAAGTAGCAGCAGATTAATTAAGCATCTTCAGCTTGAGACAGGGGCAGGCAGCAGCTATGTTGTCCAGATTCAAACAGGGTATTTTCATTGCTACCCTGTTTAAATCTGGACATACTATCATTTGTCTTTAACCAAATTTATTTGAGATTTTGTGTTTATTGAAGTTAAGTTTAGCTGTCTGATGGGACAACATGCTTTGTAGTTATTTTCGGATGGGCCCTGGGCCGGAAGAGACTAAGAGCCTCTGATTCAGACTGAGCAGTTAGTGTGTTCACTGCTATTCCTCAATACTCTTGGGTTTCTTACCTCTGCAGGGTGCTGGACTATGTACAGGGAAGTGGACACCTCCAGTGGGTCGACAGGCAGAAACGGACACAGGCAAACCTTCTCTGGACGGCTGTGAAACAAACAACACAATCCACCTTAGTTAAATTAATTGGCTAAAAGTTACTATGTAACTGGAGCAGTGCTGAAGGCTGTGGGGGCTGCTGTTGGCTAGAGGTTAGGGAACTAGCCCTTGTAACCAGAGGGTTGTCAGTGTGATTCCCTGAACCTACAGCACATGTCTGAAGTGCCCTTGAGCGTAGCACCTAAACCCTAACTGCTCCCCTGGTGCTTTGGAAGGGGCTGCCCACTGTGTGACTGAGTCAACATCATAAACAATCAATAAGCTGCCATGGAGCCCATGTACGCTGATGTTCACCAATAACAGTAAAAACAATGGAGATGATGGACTTAACATTGATATAATGATATAATAATGTTATATGTAAAATGTTATATAAATAAATAGTGTATTATGCATGTAGACATAATGAAAACTAACTAATGATGTAAGAAAGTGAAACCATAATAATAAAATCTAAATGAAAAAATTAAATATGTGGTCAAGTTTAACTTTCAGTCCCAGTTCCGATACCATGAAGCTGGTGTACTATCTAAAATTAGCTTTTGGGAAATCATATTAGGTGGCCCAGGGTGTTTCCTTCCTTTGGCCCATTGAATGCTGGGATAGGCTCCAGTAACCCCACACACCCAAAAGGATAAAGTGAGTGAGAGAAATCATATTAGAATCATATTAATATTAAAAAATCATTAATCACAGACTACTACACTTCAGTTAAAATGTAAACAGCGTCATTTAGAGTGGCTTGGTGCGCAGTGCTTTGTTCTAGACAGCTTCTAAGCTTACTGAGTCAGAATCAATTACAGTGGTGGTGATGGGAACCAGACGTCTTAAGGGTCTACAGCAGCTGCACCACACACGTCCCTGAGACTGTATTATAGCTTTACACAGGTTTTAAAAGAAACCACATTGGATTGTAGCTGCAGGGCAATGCAAGCAAGAGTAGCCCAGGAATCTGGTCATTCTTATTATTATTATCATTATTACGTATGACATATATAAAATCAGGAGACACGTGCAGGTTCACTGGTGGCTATGTTTGGATAGTAAATTAAATGGCTGTATTTGTGTTGTAGACATGGTGACCACTGGTCCCCATCACTACCACTGTAAAGAGAGAATCAGAATTTGTAAGCTTCTCTGCAGTCAAATGACACAGTTTGCATCCCAACAATTGGATTGAGGCCAAATTTAGTTAAGTGGGTGGCATTTCCCTTCAGTCGTGTCTCTCTAGTCTGACCCACCAGCAGCGAGAGCAGGTCGGTCTCCTTTCATTCTCCTCTACCGGCAGCTCGGACAGGTCCAGAAACACTCCGCCATCATCATCGTCATCATCCTGTGGGGGTAAACCTGGGGCAGCCGGCCCAGGATTACCCCCACCGGGGGCAGAAACACGCTCACACATGCCCCACCGGGGCAAACACCACCAGCACACCAACTACGGAAGTGTGAAACAGAAAAACAGTGACGCTTATTCCGCAAATTTCAGAATAAAAGACCTATCCGTACTCAAACCGCCACTATACTACTAAAATCGCTGCTGCTGCTGCTAATAATAATAATAATAATAATGACATTATTTAATACACATTATTTATTTGTGAATAAAAGAATTGTTAATAAATATATAAAACGTTTACTTTCATTTAATTTAATTTTCTGTTCACTGCTTATTTTATTTATCACTGGTGCTTTTATTTTGAAACAGAACATTGAAAATGTTGAAATGGCACGGCAACGTCGGTGAAGCTGCGCAGGATTTCTGTCACGATTAATGGATTAAAACAGGTCTAAATCCACTGTAAAGTGATTTAAAGTAAGTTATATTTTAACCGCACGGGTTTTGAGGGACCTGGTTGATTGTCTGACCCCCCCCGGTTCTGTCAGTTTATAGCGGGTTTATGGCGCTTCATTTCACCACGTTGTGGGTTGTGTAGCTGGTTTAGCTAAAACTGAACACACCAGAGCTGCACACTTCAGACTCTGCTCCTCAGCTTCTTCTGATTGTTAGGGGTTATGCTATAAAATCATTTCGGGCTTTCAGTGCGGATCCGAGACACGCAGTTCTGTCTAACTTATAAAATATAATATAAACTATGTTCTGTTGTTGTTATATAATAACAGCTAACTGTGTTTACCTGCTGGTGGTTCTTAAAGGGAAACTTCACCTATATTTGAAACTGCATAATTCGTGATTGAGATGTTCATAAAGCCATACAGAGTGATTTGTTGTGAAGTGGTTTGTTTTAGAGAAACTTACAGATGTTTTTTACAGTGGTGGTGATGGGAACCAGGGGGAACCAAGTTTTCTTTGGGCGCTATTTGCCTTACAACACCCATGTATCCCTCCACCATGAATGGATTAACATGTATTATAAGCCAAAACTACTATATGTAATACCTGTGTGATGAGGTATTCAACTCTTTAGACATCTAGTTCCCATCACAACCACTGTGAAGAGTTCACACCAAACCACTCTGAATGAATGTGTTTATGTCCCAAACTTTTGGCCATGTGTTATTTTTTAAAATGTTGCTGGAGTTTCCCTTCACAAACCAAATATGCCAATGCATTGTTGACATTATTTGAAGTATTAATCAGAAGTATTGGATTTAAAGTGACTTTAGCTAGTAGCGTTAGTAAAGTCATTGCAGTTTGGAAATCTCGAATTCTGCTGTAAGTCATCTACCTAATTGATTTACCATTCGTTTCGTTCTTTGTTGCCGCAGGGAACCATGATACGCAGGTCCAGGATCAGCGTCCGGCCCAATGTAAGGCCTATGGGCAGGGCACCTGCGACCACTCGAGATGCAACCCAAGATAGCGCCCAACCCCCTGCTGACCCGGGCCAGGATTTAGAGATCACCAGGGAGGACGAGGTCAGACCTACATCCTCCACTCCAGCAGTGCAGCCGAATAAAGATCCAGAAATCCAGAGTGACAGTTCAGTAACTCAACCAGAAGTCAACAGTCCTGCAGGGTGAGATATTACCTCTCTGCATTCACAGAGTGATCCTCAGGGCCCTCAGTGACTAGGGTTAATGTCTTGCATTTGCATCGTTGGCTGATTAATCAGCACTTTAAATCGGCACCAGCAGTCAGTGATTAGGAATTAGCAGTCGACAACCTGAGCAAAAAGACTGACAACACAGTACATAAAACTGAGCCTTGTTCATTTGGTCCTATAAGAAATAGAATCGCCTTTTGTGTTTGCACATTTGTCTACCTTGTGTAACACACACCTGAAGTAAAACACAAACTAGAAGGCAGTGAGCACACTTGCCCGGAGCAGTGGGCAGCCCTACCCACGGGCCACAGGAAGCAGTTGGGGGTTGCTCAGGGGCGCTTGAGTCATGTCCTTTCAGTTCAGGGAATCATCCAGTGACCCTCCAGTCACAAGGCTGGTTCTCTAACCTCCAGCCCACGACTGCCTCAAGTATGAACACGTGCTGATCATGCATTTCATTTCACTGTTTACTGTAGCCTTTCATCAGAACACCCACCGTAATGCTAATTTATGCTGGAATGAACTGTGTTATTTTAGCACCAAGCTAACAGGGGTACACTTTCACTTTCCTACCCTGGGTTTAGCCACAGATTCTTTTTCCCTGCATAACTCATTGACTGGATTCGTTGGTATGTTTATAGAAAAGCTTACAGATTCAGATTTTTTAACACTTGTGTTCATGATTGTAAGATAATAGGAAATATGAAAATAGTTATGTTTTTTTGAGGACTGTTTTGCCTTAGAACACCCTTCTTGTATCCTTTCACCATGAATGGATTAAAATGAACTAATTAAAATACATTTTAGATCAAAAGGTTTATCACAAGACTATCATAAAGCAATTTCACAGACATCAGGCATCGTATTCATAACCATTTCATGTTATTACTTTATGTGAGGGTCATTAAACACCATAGATAGCCTGGTTCCTGTCACCACCACATTGAATAAGAGATTCTGTATATCTTTGTAGAACAAAGCAGTGGACAACAAACCACACGGTAAATGTTTTTTGATATATTAAACATTTTATTTCACAAAATGTTTCAAAAATGGGTGGAGTAACCCTTTAAAAATAGGTGGAGTTTACCTTTTGACGTTTGTCCAACTCTTTTTGTAAGTTATTATTAAGTGCATATATTTTTATTTATTTATTTATTTATTTATTTATTTTTAAAAACCCAATTTCTCTATTTTTGCAACAACAAAAGGCCACTGAAGGGGAATTCCACCCACTTTTAAATTTTTGCCTAGTTTCTTGGTCATTGATTTTATCATGATTTAATACAATCCTTTATTGTTGTGGAGCTTGTATATCTTTACTGTGGTGATGATGTGAACAAGGAGTCTTTTTTTTTTTTTTTTAATTTTCTTTAAATTGCAGCCCATTACATTTTTTGCAATAAAACTCAGGCTGACCAATCAGAGCCTTCTTATCACGGTTGCAGTCCAAGTCAACAAGCTACACATGCTTGTATGTCAAGCAACAGGTTGACTGCCTGTAAGTTACAGCCCTCAAAAGTAAAATGCTGAATTTATTAATTCAAGCAACCTTAGAACTTATCTGAAGGTTAACCAGGTCAGAATGATTGATGAATACACTCCAGTGATCTTTCAGAACTAGTTTTCTGACATGCTATTTAGAGTAGAACTGTGCTATTTTGGATGCAGCTCTGTTTCAGTCTCTTTCCTGGAAAATTAATGTGTGTGGTTTCTTTATAGGGATGGTGCATCCCAAAGCACAGCCAACAGCTCAGCGTCTACGAGTGGCCCTCAAAGAAGAAAGCGCTTCACTGTTTTGCCGAACCTCGCCAAACCCCGAATATCCTCCGCTCCTTCTCCCTCCCGCAGCTCCTCCAAGACCCCCAAATCTCCTGTTAAGGCCACAGTGTCCATCCCAGAAGCACCCCGGACTACAGCTTCAGCTACAGCCCCTGTATTACAGGTACAAGTGACTGATATCACACTCATCATCAAAAAATTGACTGCACACAGAAGGAAGTGTGGGATTGCAGTGCTATTGGGGAGGGAAGATAAAGGTTACCAGGAACAATACATGATGATAAATGTAGACTAATATGGGTAATATATATTGAGCTACAGTCTCTCTCTTGTGGCTTCATGGCTACATGCATGCATGTAGTTTTGCATCTTGCCGCCATGATGACTCATGAAGGGCATCACTACTTGCTGAATGTCTGCAATCGTGGCAGGTCAGTCAGGTACAGCAATAAAGCCCATCCTTGCTTATGTCACATGACCTGTGTCAGTGTAACCATGTGACCAAAAAAGACAAGATTAAATGTAAAACATGGAAAAAGTGATAAAACCTCAGGTGAGCAAACAAAAAAAATGAAACAAGGGAAATTATTGTTATTATTATTCTCTTAATTTCAGTTATAGATATTAATGGATTCATTTTATTGTATCAGCCACAGGCTGCATCCGAAAACCGAGGTAAGCGGAGGCTTTCTGGAGGTGGGAGGCAGCACAAAGCCCAGCTCAAACTAGTGAATCCACTTCAGGCCAGCCTGGAGACATCTGCACCCTCTATAGAGCAAGACCAAGGGTCACCATCAGCCAATTCAGAGCCTGTAGCCCCTGATGAAACCCTGCCCCTGTCTCTTCAACCCCAACCTGCTCCATCAGTAAAAGAGACTCCTGTACAAGAGCAGAATGACTGTGTTTCACCAGAGAAAAGTCAGACTATTCCCCATACAGAAAACACTGCACCCCACCCCGTAGCACATCCACCAGTGGCTCTGAGGACCCTTAACGACCCAATGGACCGGCTCAGGCTAGCAAAGGCGAAGAAACTCAGAGAGCTCCTGAAGAAAGAGATGAACAAAGACAAGGTGAGTTCGTGTTTGCGTGTTATTGTTAAGGCTGTGAACGTGTTAACTCCTTTTCAGAAGATCAAAGAATGAGCAGTTAAGAGCAGAACGAGCATGATTAAGTATAGCTGTATAGCTGATTACCAAATACAGTCATTTTGACACATAAAAAGCTATTACTCGAACACACATTCAGAGCCTTATGCAATACATGTTAGGACAACTCCATGACTGTCAGTTTGAGTAAATGAATTCCAGCTGAAGTATTCTTTACTGATATCTATAGCAGAAAGAAAAGCACCAGCGGCCCAAATCCGGGATCAAAGAGCGCAAATCTGCGAAAGATCACACCAAGATGACCATGAGAGAGCTCATCTACTACCTACCCTCAACCAATCCAATGAAGTAAGTAGGATACAGTCCCAGTCAAAAGTTTAGAAACAGCTCCTCATAGAAGATTTTTCTTATGTTTATCTTCAGGGCTTACTGTATAAACTATATAATATAAAATAGCACTGATGGAGTACAGTCCACCATAAACACCTCCAAAATGGAACTTTACAGGAGAAATATAATACTGTGGTGAATCAAGCGTATATGTGGGATATCAGGATATGCACTGTTTCAGATCTCATCAGTTGGAACTGTTAAGTGTAAGACTGTTTGAGTCTTTATGATCACCAGCAACATCCTTTTAGATGAATATGTATGGTGTCAAGTTACTGGTCCCACTCTGGTGTTTTCTGATGGCTCATTAATAGTTTGCATGTGCAATTTTAGTAATGCTATTGTTATCATGATGAGTTGCGTCATGAGTATCCCGGGACCCATGATCCATTTAGAACAACCAACAACTGCATTTAAACCAATTTGTCCATTTCACCTTATTTGCAAACCACAGAAACCTAACTAAATACAATGTTAGATCACCCATTGTTATTTGCACATGTCTGTTAAGACAACCTCCTGACCTCTCATGCTTCTGCTCTTTACAGGTCATACGTGGAGGATGAGCAGAGAGTGAATGAGACGGTGCTGCCTCCTTCTCCAAAAGCAGCGTAAGACATTCTGTGCATTAGATTAGATTAGAACAAATAAAAGAGAAGACAAGTTATTGTTCTGAAACTTATTTAATGTATATCTGACACACTGTTCTTTATTCCTGTTAAGGGGCTTTATAATTACACTATTCATAAAAAATGTCTTCATAATTCAAGCCATTCACAGTGGTCATTCAGAGCGGTTTAAGAGTTCTAGAGCACATAGTTCCAACATGCATTTGGCCCACATGACACAAAACAGATCAGGTCCACTTCTGGCACAGATACAGCAAAATTGCCTACTTTAGGTTGAGGCGTGGCCCTAATCTGGCATGGATGTGGCCAGATAAAACTGAGAGAAACAGCTAGCATGTGCAATATAGAGATAGATAGTGTGTGCGCTGATAAGATGCCTCGCTGCCTCACTGTAACAGCTCGGTTCTGTTATTTACTCTTTCCGGACTTCCCTTTTGGCTGGAATGCTTGAAACTTAATAACACTCTGGTTCCTGGCTATATCTGGGAACTAGAGAAAAGTAACAGCACCATTAAAACACCATTGTTTAGTATAAATTATTCTGGCTTTTTACTTATTTTCATCTATGGCATTTAGCTGACGCTCTTATTCAGAGCGACTTACAAGGTTAATCATATTACAGGTAGGCCAATGTAGTGTTAGGAGTCTTGCCCAAGGACTCTTATTGGTGTAGCACAGCACAGTCACCCAGAACGGGACTTAAACCCCAGTCTCCCACATGGGACGGTAGCTTCCTGGTGAGTAGTGGTGTTATCCGCTGAGCCACACCAATCACACGCCTAAATAATTTCGGTTGCCGAAGATTCAGTGCACCCTGTGAATGACCACTATTAATGAGCTCTAATGAGTGTTTGAATTATCTAAAAAATGTTTTTTAATCACTTTAAACATCCACATCTGTACTGTGACCTACATGGAACCGAGCAGCAAAGTGATCTCATTGCTATTAGTTTAAAGTTACCTAGATACATATGAATCACCACCTCTAACTTCTTCATTCCCCTATATATTAACAACCAGATAAAAGTTGGAACGGACCTCAAATCAGATCAACACTCTGTCTGCTCTCTGCCTAGTCCTACAGTGGCTTCACCTGTGCCCTCAGTCAGAGGAGAGGAAGGCGGTGAGGAGGTAGAGGAGGAGATGCCAGGTAGTGGAACCGGAGAAGAGGAACCGTTACTGGCCCCCAGAGTGAAGGTGGCGGAGGATGGATCACTGATTATAGATGAGGAGAGGTCAGTGGGTGACACTTAACTTAAAAAGCTGGACAGAATCAGAAAAACTACAGAATCATTCCTGCAGATTATTTGGTTTGAAGGCTGATACGGTAACAAAACAACTGATGAATTGGCTAAATTAGAAGGTTGTAGTTATTAGACATGTCCTGACTTTGAAAGATCGATATTAGAACCAGCCCAGGCATTTTACTTTATTACGTGTTTAAGTAAGTACACATGTAACATAGTGAACATACCAGACAAGCACACAGAGTGTAATAGAGTCGGTCTGCAGGTCTGAGAAGACCAATAACAACTATTACATACAGAATATTACAGAGTGATAGGAACATTTGTACAGCTAAGTAAATATGCATTGTGTTACAGAGGAGTTCACTGTAATACAGTTAGAAACAGAAATAAGCTCTGCCTGAAGGCAATGACCCATCTCTAAATAGATCACATATTCCATTGGAAATAAAATGAAAATGAATGAAATAATATAAACAATGTTGACTTGGGTCAGTATTGAAGGCATATGTGTGGCGCGAGGTGTTGTCTAGAAAGCTGGCCTGGATAATTGCTTAATTGCTGTTGCCTATAATTGCTATTATAGGAAATTTTTGCAACTTAAATGGCAGGTCTACTCTATTCTCTGTATTGTTTGTTTTCCCTCTTTCACTTTCACACTATCACTGTCTGTGTGTCTGTGTGTGTAGTTTAACTGTGGAGGTGCTGAGAGTTAAAGGGCCGAATCCAGCAGAAGACAGAGACCCCATATTTGAGCGTGGGTCCACCACAACCTACTCCAGCTTCAGAAAGGGCACCTACACCAAGCCATGGTCCAACAGAGGTCAGAAAACAACAGATGGTGTGGAGTTAACCAGTGCTGGTCTTTTAGTAGCCCCGTTTTTCACCTGGTTTCCTGCTTCGGATCCATATCATGAAGGGATGATTAGTTACAGTGGGGAAAATAAGTATTTAGTCAGTCACCAATTGTGCAAGTTGTCCCACTTAAAAAGATGAGAGAGGCCTGTAATTGACATCATAGGTAGACCTCAACTATGAGAGACAAAATGTGGAAAAAAATTGAGAAAGTCATTTTGTCTGATTTTTAAAGAATTTATTTGCAAATAATGGTGGAAAATAAGTATTTGGTCAATAACAAAAGTTCATCTCAATACTTTGTTGTATATCCTTTGTTGGCAATGACAGAGGTCAAACGTTTTCTGTAAGTCTTCACAAGGTTGGCACACACTGTTGCTGGTATGTTGGCCCATTCCTCCATGCAGATCTCCTCTAGAGCAGTGATGTTTTGGGGCTGTCGGCGGGCAACACGGACTTTCAGCTCCCTCCAAAGGTTTTCGATGGGGTTGAGATCGGGAGACTGGCTAGGCCACTCCAGGACTTTGAAATGCTTCTTACGAAGCCACTCCTTTGTTGCCCTGGCAGTGTGCTTGGGATCATTGTCATGCTGAAAGACCCAGCCACGTTTCATCTTCATTGCCCTTGCTGATGGAAGGAGGTTTGCACCCAAAATCTCACAATACATGGCCCCATTCATTCTTTCATGTACACGGACCAGTCGTCCTGGTCCCTTTGCAGAGAAACAGCCCCAAAGCATGATGTTGCCACCCCCATGCTTCACAGTTGGTATGGTGTTCTTTGGATGCAACTCCGCATTCACTTTCCTCCAAACACGACGAGTTGTGTTTTTACCAAATAGTTCTACTTTGGTTTCATCTGACCATATGACATTCTCCCAATACTCTTCTGGAACATCCAAATGCTCTCTAGCAAACTTCAGACGTGCCTGGATATGGACTGGCTTAAGCAGGGGGACACGTCTGGCACTGCAAGATCTGAGTCCCTGGCGTCGTAGTGTGTTGCTGATGGTAGCCTTTGTAACGTTGGTCCCAGCTTCCTGCAGGTCATTCACTAGATCCCCCCTTGTGGTTCTGGGATTTTTCCTTACCGTTCTTGTGATCATTTTGACCCCACGGGCTGAGATCTTGCGTGGAGCCCCAGATCGAGGGAGATTAGTAGTGGTCTTGTAGGTCTTCCATTTTCTGATTATTGCTCCCACAGTAGATTTCTTCACATCAAGCTGCTTGCCTATTGCAGATTCAGTCTTCCCAGCCTGGTGCAGGTCTACAATTCGGTTTCTGGTGTCCTCCGACAGCTCTTTCGTCTTCACCATAGTGGAGTTTGGAGTGTGAGTGTTTGAGGTTGTAGGCAGGTGTCTTTTATACTGTTAACGACTTCAAACAGGTGCCATTAATACAGGTAATGAGTGGGGGAAAGAGGAGCCTCTTAAAAAAGAAGTTACAGGTCTGTGACAGCCAGAAATCTTGCTTGTTTGTTATTGACCAAATACTTATTTTCCACCATTATTTGCAAATAAATTCTTTAAAAATCAGACAAAATGACTTTCTCAATTTTTTTCCACATTTTGTCTCTCATAGTTGAGGTCTACCTATGATGTCAATTACAGGCCTCTCATCTTTTTAAGTGGGACAACTTGCACAATTGGTGACTGACTAAATACTTATTTTCCCCACTGTATCTAGTGATATACATTGAACCACCTTCTTGTTATGACACTCGTAATCCATTCTATCAGCTCCTCTGACCATACAGGACACTCTGTAGTTGTACAGTTACAGACTGTAGTCCGTCTGAATCTCTGTATACTTTATTACCCTGTTCTTCAGTGGTCAGAACCCCCAAAAGGACCTGGTGTTAGTGGATCAGGAAGAAGTGCCCAATAGAGTGGACAGTGAATGGACAACACTGCTGTGTCTAATCCAGTCACACCAGCACAACACTACCACGTCAGTGTCACTGAAGTGCTGAGAATGATCCACCACCCACATAATACCTGCTCTGTGGTGGTCCTGATGAAACAGATGGTCCACAGTCTTTAATTGTAGAACTGCAAAGTGCTTCCATATGGTCAGTGGAGCTGATATAAGGTAGGTACACGGCTGATCAGTGTGATCTCAGTTTTAAATGCGCAGTAACAAAAGCAGCCTGTTTAATTCTAGGGGATAGCCTAAATAAAGGTTGGAAAATAATTATGTAAAATTGGATTGTGATTTTGTTGTTATGATTTATATAAACATGAAGCTCCATCCATCTAGCAGTAATTCTGTTTTCTTGAATGTGCTCCTTTAGAGACAGACATGTTTTTCTTGGCTATCAGCATGGTGGGGACAGATTTCTCCATGATTGGCCAGCTGTTCCCTCATCGTGCACGTATAGAGATTAAGGTAAGGTAATTTTCTTTCTTCATTTAGAATGTAGCTGAGCAAAGGAGCATTTTAAGCCTCAACCACAAAGAATCAAAATGACAGTTGTGTTATACAGTATATGCAGTGTATTATTTTTATGGTTAGATTTTAGCAGTGCATGGCCATGGCTTACAGGGGACTACTAAGTGCTATACAATTGTTTTTTATTTTTATTTTTATTTTTTTCTTTATTTTTTATTTGTGAATTTTGTTTTGCATTTACAGATAATGCATAATTGTAATTATTAAGAAAGAAAAAAAAAATAATGAAATAAAATAAAAATCAGAACATAAACAAATAAATTAAAAGGTTGTGGGTTAAGTGCCTTACATTTTATGGTGTTTTTTTCCAGAACAAATTTAAAAAGGAAGAAAGAGCGAACTCCTGGAGAATAGACAAGGCATTCAGTAAGTGGTCATCAGTCAGGTTCATAAATAATTGGATGTTGACATGTGCGTTCTACATCCTATTGTATGATGATAGTAATGAGTATTTGAGGGTCTTTGGGACAGTTGGAGGGCCTTAAAAGTAATTGGCTACTCAGCTGTTCCATGGCCTGGTCAGCTAAAATGTCATGATTTTCACTTCCAATATGTAAAATAAGATAACTGGACAGTGAGCTCATTTGAAATCAAATTGAAATCTGTTATCTATTTAAATGATCTGGTATCAGGTGTAACAGGTCCTTGCTTTTGTGATGTTACCTGATGAAATTCATTCTCCCTCCAGAGGAGAGGCGGCGTCTGGACCTCGACTTCTTTAACAAACTACTGGACAAGATCCTCAAAGAAGAGGAAAAGAAGCGCAAGAAAAAGAAAGACACGTCCAAGCTCCCCAAAATCCCACACATGGCCCAGAGGAAATCAGCAGGTCTGTCGTTGTTGTGGTTGTTGCCACTTTTGCTTTCTTAGAGTGTACTTTCCATGCCAGGACATCAACTTTCCCCCTCCTGTTCTAAGTAGTGCTGCATGATATGGATAAAATCTTAATATTGCGGCTGTATGCACTTGATACTTCATATATATCCTCCAATGAACTCACTGAACGTTAACATGACATGGTTACAGATGGCTCTTGCTTTGTTCTGCCCAAATGTAACCAGTGCTGTTAAGGTCTTGATTAGTCCAGACATCTATAGAACCATCTGGAACTGTGTTTGGTCAGGATGTGCATAGCACATAGTAGAAACACTGGCTGGTTAAAGTGTTAATTCACCTAGTACAGCATTATGTGATATGGCCAGTATCACAGATGAGACAGATGTGTTGTGGAGCCCTAGTTCTGAGTTTGAGTTCTTCTGTCTGCAGTGAGAAGGAAGAAGGTCTGCTCTTCCTCAGGCTCAGAAGAAGAAAGCTCAGGCAGCGATGTGATGGAGGGAGAGAAGGAGAACGAGGTTGTCTCTAATGATGGAGGGTGCGCAGCCACTCCTGTCACACCTCAGAGGAAAAGTGTGAAGAAAGGCAAAGCAGGTGAGCTACAGGCAGCAGGGAGAACATTCATAGCGTCATCTTTGTATAAATAAACCAAGGATAAGTTAACTAATCCTTGGCTAGTTAGCCAAAGCAACTACAATCATCGGCCATTACAATAACACCACCTCCTTGTATCTACAGTCACTGCTTATTTTATCAGCTCCACTGACCATATAGGAGCACTCTGTACTTTTACAGTTACAGACTGTAGTCCATCGGTTTCTCTCTATACTTTATTACAATGTTCTTCATTGGTCCTGACCCCCACAGGACCACCAAAGAGGAGGTATTAGGTGGGTGGTGGACCATTCTCAGCACTGTAGTGGAAGGTGGTGGTGTGTTAGTGTGTGTTGTGCTGGTGTGAGTGGGTCAAACACAGCAGTGCTTCTGGAATGTTTAAACACTGTCCACTCACTGTCCACTCTATTTGACACTCCTACCTTGCTGGTCCACCTTGTAGATCTACAGTCAGAGGCGATAGCTCATCTGCTGCTGCACAGTGCAGTGTTGGTCATCCTCTAGCCCTTCATCAGTGCCCACAGAATGCTGAGGCTGGATAGATTTGGTTGGTGGACAAGGTCACTCCTACAGCACTGCTGCGTCTGATCTCCACATACTAACACACCTCCATCCTTTGTGGTGGTTTTAATGTTATGGCTTATTGGTGTATATTAGCATTCTTGTGCTCTTCAGAATTTCTCTGCTTGTTTCAGTGGACTAAGAGAGAAATGAAAAGCCGGAATATGAGGATGTTTTAATATGTCATGTTTTAATTTTGCGTCTGATTTACCTTTAGCTGAGGTGACTGATACAGGAGAAACTGAAAACAGTCCAGTTGAAGGAGAATCACCTGTGGACAGGTATGTCCCTATAGTGCCTGTAGCCACATTCTAAGAAAATGTATGTTTTGTTGGGAAGATTAATGATTAACATGATTAATACTGATCTGATAACAAATACCATTGATTTTAAAATACTTATATGTGTAAAATGTAAAAAAAGCTTTCCATTTGCCCAACACACCTGATTTAGGGGTGAGTTACCTGCTGCTGGGGTGAGTTAAAGCAGGGGATCCACTGCAATAAACAGGGCAGGGTGTCTCCAGGACCAGGGTCGAAAAACACAGTGATAACAGCCTCAATGCAAAACCAGTAGTTGAAATTAAAATGTGGTGAAAAACTGCAGTAGTTTAATTTTTAATTGGCTTAAAGCCATAATAGGCTGGTAAAGTGTTGTAGTTTATAAGTTGTCTGTAATTAAATCACACAAAAAAGCATTTCAGTGGTTTTTGTATCCAGAGCATCAATATTTAATTCAGCTTTGTTGTAGCACAGTACACATAATCATACAACATACATATTCCACCTATTTAATATGCAATATACAACTACTGGATGCATGTAGGATGAGCATGAAGGATTATACATTACAAATTTTGTCAGTGAAGGACTTTTACGATATATATACTTCTTAGAAGTGTGCAAACCGATACATATATTGATGTGTTTTTATACTATGATAGTTAAAATCAGATTTAAAAAAATGCAAAATAAAATGTATGTATGTATGTATGTTCCAACCTTACTTCAACCACAAGTGGTTTTGATGATTTAGAATGTATCCACAAATGATTATCCGCAAATGGATTGTTAGTGGATCATTTTAATGCATAAAATCAGGTTCATGTAAAAATCACTTAAATGATAAAAAAAAAATGCTTATGATTAGTTTGCAGCTACCAGATTTGGCCAGTTCTGGCATAGAACCTACTCAGCCGAAAGGTCGACCCAAGAGGCCGCTGCCTAACCTGTTGCGGAGGTGGAGGAACAAGAGCCCCTCCCTCCAAAAGAAACCTCAGAATGTCCACTCCACAGACGGGGAGGAGAGTGGGAAGGATAAAGGGTCAAAGGTACAGATTCAGTCTGCTCTTTCGAAGGCACAGTGTCCAATCTTTGTCCGTGCTTTTGTAGGGTACGATCTTAACTGTAAAAGAACTTGAACTTGTAGGCTAAACATTTTTAATTCAACCAAGCAGGAGCACCAAATTCCACTGGCTTAATCTGTTGGATCTGAGTTTCCAAACAATTTGTCTTGTGTACTCAGCAATTCAGAATGGTTTGATGTGAAATGCATAGTTCTAAAGAATCCTGCGGAGTCGGAACCAGACGTGCAAAGGATTTAATGCCTCTAAGAATGGGCTACCTGATATCTGAGACATTGTTTATGATGGTGTAGAGATGAGCTTGTGGCCCAAAGCATGTTAAGGGGTGTTGTAAGGATAAATAGTTCCCAAATACAGCATAGTTTTTGTGATTTGCCTATATTTTGCCATTATTAATAAGCAGTTAAATAAGACTGTCTGGGTTCACTAAAGGGATGGGATATTATTTGGGTAGTATTTGCATTGTACACATCATGGCACCTGGTTCTATTCACCACCACTGTAAAAGCAATCTAAGTCTGCACATTTTTCTTTAGTGAAACTAGAGATACACCGAAATGGAAATCTTTGACCAAAGCCAAAAATGAACAGAATTAAATATTTGGTTGAAGGGTGAATACCGAACACCGTTTTTTTACAGTGTTAATTGTATTAATTTTGCCATTTTTTTTCACCATTGCATGCATTAAATAGCCTAAATCCCAGATAATAAGCAAATGTGGGCCACATCTGTCAAAAATATGGCACTGCTGGCCTATTGTCGGCACTGGTAATCTGCTGTGAGTCAAAGGTGGCCCGCATATTAACAACATGCATTTGGCCCACCTGTCTCAAAACAGATCTGGCCCACTTCTGGCACAGATACAGCGGAGTTGCCTACTTTTGGCTGAGGCGTGTCCCTAATCTGGTGTGTATGTGGCCAACATTTTGCTACTGGGAGTGGTCCACCCATCAACCCATTTGTGCCATCAACACTTTTGATGGTAGGTGGGCCAAATGAATATGGGGAATTTGGGCCAAAACAATTTTGCTGTCTGGAGTGTATTTTATTATTTTTTTTCCTGGTTTTTAAAGAAAAAACAAATCACCAAACTGCAGATTAAACATACTGATCCATCCCAGCTGCGTAACAACTCAAAAACCTCAGCATTCTTTACCTGGTGTTATTAGGTGTTTGAATAAGCCATCTTTTGTGTAGTTTAAACATCAGAAACCGGTCCTGCAACTCAGCCGTAAACACCTTAAAGTGGCACTGAGGTTGTACAAAGGATACATTGGATTAGCTGATATCTGCAGATACCCTGTAATGTGGCTAACATAGAAACCCTTTATTATGATCTATCCCCCAGGTCTCCTCAGCCTCGGCACGAGAGAGGGAGAGGAGAATCGCCTCTGACATCATTGCATGTGGGTTGGAGGATTCGGAGGAAGAGGAGGAGCCTGATCTCACTGCTGTTCAGGAGCACATTCTCAACAAGAAAAGAATTCACAGCAGTGTTGAGATGTCTGTATAACAATCTCCCTTATTCACACTGATTCATTTGGGCCTCTTACCTCTTTTAATCACTTAACATCTGCCAAGGTTCAAATCATTTGCCTTTTTTTCAATGGGTTATTCTTTGGTTGATTATTTGATTTATTTATGTATTTATTGATGAGAAAAAAAGGTTTATAGGCATTGACAGTCCCAATGTTTTGTCTTCTCAGGTCAGGGAGGATTCCAAAACTGTCCCAGCATGTGATCCGTGCTACAGCTGATGAAGATGAAGAGGAGGAGATGGAGTCATCGTCCGTTGCCCCAGCCAAGGCTCAAAGCTCTGTTAGCTTCATCAGCAAATCCAGAAAGAAACCAGGCCCCACCCTCAAACGGGGCATGCCCAGAAGAGGCAAAGCCAAGCTGGTGACATTACGAGCCTCGACTGCCGAGGAGGATGATGAAGAGGATTATGACACAACTCAGGGTGAAGAGCAGTATCCCTCAAATGCAGAGGAGGAGGAGAACCAGGCCTTTGTGCCGATGGGTTTACGCTCCCAGCCTCAGGTCCACACAGAGGTGGAGGAAACCATGGAGGAGGTAAGAGAGAGAGAAGAGCTGTGTGGATAAAGTTGAGCTACCAAAAGTCGAAGAGCACTAAAACTTTAAATAAGGATTATTTCTACTATTTATTAATCTAGCAAGTACGATTTTAATTAATCGGCTTAGTAAACCGCTGTGCCGTCTGTGGATTTCTCTCACTTTTTTCTTCAAAGTGCCACAGTGTTTCAAAATTTGATCTGTGCAACAAGTCATTTCTTCTACTATGGATTTTATGAAAACAAGCACAGCCCCCCTACGCTTCCTGTAGACTTTCAGAATGACCACAGAGATCTTATTAACATTATACAGCATTATATAGAGCTTGGCTTTGACTTCCGGAGGGGAAACCGAGGTCCTTTCTGTGTGGAGTTTGCATGTTCTCCCTGTGTCTGATCAGGTGAATCAGGTGAAGTGTAGGGGCTGCTGTGACTTCTGACGCTACTGTAAAAGAAGAAGTGTCTTGTCACACAAGCATGTCTTTTCCTGATATAAACAAAGACGAGTGATAAATGGAGAAAAGGAGATGGGTCACTGGTTGAACTATGAATGGGAAAGCTCATAACACTCAACATGGTGTCTGTGTCCAGCCCTTTAAGAAATAGAGCTAGTCAGCTTGTTGGCTATGCCATGAGCGTGGAAGGGTTTGCATTATTGGGGTTTGAGTGGGGAAAGCCCCCCTTATTGTGTGGATCTGTTCAGTGCTTATCAGTGATTTCATATAAGCTTTTAAAACAGGAATCTTCAGTTTTGGGCCACTGTGGTCTGTCCTTATACAAAGACAGAGGAGTCTGGAGTTGTATGGCTAAAAATACCTACCTGGCCACGTTAAGATGACCAGACTTAGGAACAGACTTAGTCCAATAAGGCTTTTGCTGCAAAAGAGAGCAAAAAAGGCATATTGATCAGATTAGAGGATTAATAAAAAATGGTTGAAAGATTAATCAACGTTAGAATGCATCACTTTAAGCAGAACTTTAAGTCATATGTTAAAAATTCATCTCACACACATGGCTTACCGATCGGCTCCCAGCGCTGCATGAAAAGCCGTTCTCTGCATGATCCAGAATGTGGCTAATTTTAGTTAATTATACTTTTTATTTACTTTCACAAGAGCATATTTAAGTGTCAGTGTTTGAATATTGGTTCTTCTGTCATTCATTCCACTCTGAAGCCTCCCTTTGTGAACATCACGTTTGTTTTGTCACCTGTTTATTATGTTTATCGTATTTATCCATGCATGTGTTGTCCATCCCTGTGTTCTCCTATCCTTTCCTCTTCCACTGCCCATGACCTGTGTGCTCCCAGCTGGACATATCTGTGAACGTGCCTGATGTACTGGGCATATCCCAGAATGCTGTGTGTCCCGAGTCTTCCTGTGAGAGAAGCACTGTGCCCTGTGAGCATCAACTCGACCTGCTCGTTGTAAGTCACCCTTTAGCTCCAGAGGCCTTCGTGCCTGTGTTCCTTAAAGCTATTGTTTGGCAACACATCTAATTTACACAGTTAACTTCACCACAGATGTGGCCAAGACATGTTTGGTTTCAGTTTCTCTTACTTCATCCCAACTGTAACTGGATTACTTTACTTATGACATCTGGAAAAAGCAATTTCAGCCTGGTGTTATTTGTAGTCATCATCCAGCACCTAATAAAGCTAGAATCAGTACTTCATTATGTTAAATTGAGCTGTTGAGCTGGTGATGGAATTAACCAGACCTCCATGATGGTTGGAAGATGTCCAGTAGAAATTTGGAACCAAACTTTATTCTTCAGACCAACAACAAAATACAGTACACATATAAGCTCACCAGACAAGGAATGAATCACCTTGTGTGTTTACGGTGGTGGAAACTTCAGGCTCCTGCAGATGGAACTGCACAAGGATGATGGGGCTATAAATACCTGTGGGGTGTAAGTGGCAGGGTTTATAGATTGAGAAGAGGTGGTGCAGTGCAGTGAATGTCTCGTTCCGTGTGTGGAAAATGGCTCCAAAGCAGATGTTAATGATTGTATTAATATTTTTGTTCGGGGAGTTTATATAACTAACATTATTGGTTATTGTTTGAATCTATTCTAATAATATATGTTAATATTACAAATAGAAACGTGCTTGCTTTCAAGATAAATGGTTTTAGATAGCAGAGGGTTGTGCTGCGTATGTTACAGGACACAGAAGTCATTTTGTGATACGTTTAGTGACCTTGGTTGTGATGCAGCATTGTGTTCACTGCATGTGTAATAATCACATGGGATGGAATGGTTTAGGCCTACTGTGAATATAGGAACAGGTCTTTGTGTCTCCAGAGTGATGTCTATAAAGGAGAAGGGGAAAACAGATTAGTGTAGGTCAGTGTAATCAGACTTTATGAATCCTGCCATTTCTTCTGGTCCATTGATCTTGACATTTACACACAATGTAAAAGGTAATTAACGTCTATGTAGTATAATATAATAATTCAGTAACTTTTATGTATTTATAAGGTAGATTAATACTGAGGCTCGAAGGTTTTTGCTCAAACCGTGGCAATATAGCCTCATTGACTATTAAATTAAAGTTATTGACACAAATTTTTCTTTAAAGATCATAATTAATGTGCACGTCTTTATTCAGATGCTCTGATCCACTGATTCATGGATGAAGCACGATAGAAACAAGGAAGCCGTGTTTTCTTTAAGTGCCATCGCGCACTGCTGGAGCTTTGGGTCTCTAGTCTCCTGGTTAGTCTGTCCTGTTGCTCCTTGGTCTTGAGATAAACAGTGCGTGTCTGATTTTTGTTGTAGGATGTGATTGAGTTTCTGGCTCCCCTCTGTGAGATATTAACACAGTGCGTAAAATCTATATCGGAAGGGAAAATATGTATTACTAGAACATCAAAAATCAGTAACAGCTTTTGAACTTGAGTCCATTTTGAACAATGGGTCCTCAAAATGTTACTAAAATTCTGTAATCTAATTGAGCAGCAATCGTCACCTTCAAGAGTTCTCCTGATGTGCTTGCTTGTGGAATGTCTTAACCCCAGACTGGCATGCTGAAGTATGCTTTGTGGGCCTTGCACATCTTAACGGATGCTTTCACGGAGTACTTTTCCACTACTGGTCTTGATAAATTGGCCACAGATGTAGCAGAATGCATCTGCCGGTTGCTGTAGCCTCTTGATGTCCTCTAAATGAACTGGAGCTCTGTATCTAATGTCCACTCACTCAGCTGGCGCATCAACTGAAACGACTGTTTAACACACCTGTATTTACACTGCTATATACGGCCAGACAGTCCCAGACCACAGTTCTAGAAAGTTCTTTAAACTTCTGGAGAGATTTCACAGTTCTAGAAGCTACTTGAAATCTACTCAGCACTGGATGTATTGCAGATGTTCTGGAGAATAGAAAACTTTTCAAAGCATTCATTTTGAAAGACCACAAAATCAGGTTTATGGACCCTCGGAAAACCATTTGTGTAAAATCCTCTAATATTAGGCTCAAACAGGATTTTTTTATCAGTGAGCAGGGAGTGTGTTCTCCCGGCACCCAGAGGAAATGACCCCTATAACTGAGAAGGCTTTTCTTTTTTGTAGGTGAGGATGTTATCATCATTGAAGAGCCGTCAAGGTTCGTGCAACAGGACGTTCAGCAAGAAGTCATCCTGGAAACGACTGAACAAGCAGAGGTTGACGACGAAACCTGTCAGACGGTGACCTCTGGTCCTTCCCCTGGTGTCATATCAGAATGCAAGGATGGTCCTGAGGACAGGCTTGATCATGTTGTTTCTGCAGCTAATGCTGAAATGCCTCAGCAGGACTTCAGTTCAATGAAAGAGGTCGTCAGTTTACAGGAAGCTAAAAGTCTGCCCAGCAGCAGCACCTCAGAGACTTCAGACATCAAAACCTCTGAGCAAACTGCCTCACAAACGCGTAGGAACCGGCTCCCTAAACCCAGGCCGAACCTGGGCCGGACCTCTAGACCCATAAAAACTCAGCAGAAGCAGACCTCGTCAGAACAAAGCATCGCGTCTGTAGAGACATCCACCTTAATTTCCCCAACAGCTCCAGTTAAGACCACTGCAGAAGCCCATGTGGTTGAGTCTCACCTGTTGATGAAAGCTTCCCACAGGAACGTTTCTGAAGAGGTTGTCCAGGTCTCTGCTGTGGTGCCTCAACCTGGATTGGAGGGTAACAGTTCAGCATTGCCTGACCAAACGCCTGGACCATCTGTGAGCAGAGAGGAGTGTATCTCTGTAATGTCAGCTGAGAGAAAGCTGGACAGCGTAGCTTTTGAAGAAGAAGCATGTCCAGGAGAAGAGAAAGTGGAGGTGAGCGAGAGGAACCTTCAACAGCAGCAGCTGCAAAGGTAAACACTCAGATCGATACTGTCCAAAGTAAAACCTGCATCTCCATTTTTTTCTGTATCATTTGAGCAGAACAGAGCGTTACTTTCCTTTATGTTCTGCCTGAATTTAATGATGAATAGACCAACAGAAATGATCCAGTGTTACTGAGAAAGAGAAAACAGAATTACATTAAAAGTAAAGGATGTGTGTTTTTTTTTTTTTTTTTTTTTCTTAACCTTTTTCCTTTCTTTCTATTTGAGGATACAAGGCTTTATTTCGACAGCAGCAGTATATTGTTTGTTAATCATTGATGTGGTGAACTAAAACACTGATACAATACTGATATCATGGAGGAAGTTAATGTGCAAATCCAAAAGAAGCCAATTATTTTGGTCAAAATACATTAGAATTAAGAATCATTCACCAATTGTGTTCACACACACAGGAATTTGTCTACCACATTTAACCCATCCCTGAAGTGATATACCTGCCTACACACACTGGGGGCAGCAGGCACACTTGCCATGAGTGATGGGCAGCCCTATCCACAGCACCTGGTGGGTCAGTTAGGGGTTAAATGCTTTGCTTAGCGGAACTTTAGTGTTCTGTCTGTTCAGGTAATCAAACCAGTGAGCAAGGCTGGGTACCTAACCTCCAGACATGACTGCCCCACAAATCTGCCACTGGAGAGTTTTTACAAGTATTCCTTTAAAATATTGCATCCACAATCTCTCTCTCTCTCTCTCTCACTCTCTCTCTCTTTCTCTTTCTCAGTGATAATAAGTCTGTAGCAGGTTCTTCTGTTTCTGCTGAAAGCTCTGTGCAGCCCTCACAGCCCACCCGTAGGTGCCGTGGCCCTAAACCTAAACCTAACTTAGTCCGGAGCTCCAGAACAACACAAATTCACACTGAGCAGCCACCAGAACAGTCAGCAGGTAAGAAACCCTAGAAATCCAAATGAGGAAATACTCTGGTAGATGAGCAAATATGTCTCCAGGTCAGAAAATCCAGCACTTTTAGTTTTTGCTCTTTGTGTTGTTTACTCTCTTTTTTTTTCAGTACCCAGTGAGAAGAATGCTACTGTGAAGTTGACCACAGACATCTTAAATGCCACTCAGAGACCAGTGGAGGGCACCAGCATCACCACAGAACCGGTCATCTCACAAGCTCAAACACCAAGTGACCCTTCAATGGTAAAGCAATAAGCAAATGTATTGGCTTATATACACATTATGAGCATCACAATCTCATAGCAAAATCATTTACACTATGTTAGAGATGGTCAAAGGTTTTCCTATGCCTGTATACAAGACTTGTATTCCTATGCCTTTATTACAGCCTACATGGGATAAATACTCCAATACTTAAATGTAATTTCTGTACACTCAACAAACCACAGTCACTAACAGCTATTAGAGAATGAAACCTTTAACGATTTGTTCTCTGGTGATTTCTCTTCACACTGAATCTCCTCATTTGACGCTGTGGTGATGAGCCCTACATGCAGCTGCTTTAATTATCCCTACCATGTCTGCTATACCATTCAAATGCCGTGACATAATTGGAAAACTATTTGTATAGTTATGTAATAAAAGACATTAGATAATGTACTAATAAGGTTCAAATTTGCATTTGAACCTAGTTTTGATTTTAAATGATTAAAAAAAAAGCATGGCAAACATATAAAGATCTTCTACTGCAGATTCTACTGCATCTCAAGACCACACAGAATTGAAAACACTTCATCAAATTCAAATTGCAGCAAAAGATAAGGAGGTTTTGAATCTGTACTTTTAGCAGCACTTTATTCATTGAGCAACATGGAATTTGCAGCATGCCTTCATTATTGCTGGCAAATAACTGTGACAAGTGACCATTCAGTAATGATACCATAAACCATATTTTATTATCTGCTCCATAATACATGGATTCCACATTTGTTGGATTTTGATAAATCAAATATGCATCATCCCTTACTTCATACAGTGCAGAGTATGCAAGGTAGGGCAGTAAGAAATATTGAAAGTATTGAATATTGCAATGCTATGTTTCGTGATGCTGTATTGAATTGGCATATAGTATCGATTTTTAATCTATATTTTACCAGTAAAGATTTGTGGCAGACCGTGGTTCATTTTGTGCTGCTGGATAGCATAACCAATCTTCACAATTAGACTCTTAACAAGTGGCATAAAGGAGTTAACAGTGGTGTTATGCATGAGGTGTATGGGTTTTTCTATACTGTGATATTGTACTATAATATTTTTACAGTTTTCCAAAATTGTATGTTAAAAATGGTGATATGTCGTCTTGCTGATAGCACCAGAGCATATCACAATATCATCGCTGTCCTAAGAAAAACAGGTATCTCCAAAATGGCAACTTTACAGGAGAGGCCAAAATCCTCATTAATTTGAATGGAAGTCAATGGAACCAGACGTCTTTCCAGGCAGTTTTAGGCCATTTCTGTTGGTCCATTCTTCATGAAATTTCCACACAGTGTAAACAGCAGCTCATGTGATCCAATGAGGCATAAAAGTAAAAATCAACAAAAATGGAGATACATGTTTTTTTTTGGACAGCGACGATATGCTGACTCATAACCACATCGCCAGGTTGTTGCTAATACACAACTCAAATGCAAGGTATGTAAGTTGCTCTGGATAAAAGGTCATTGTACTTTATTTTTTCTGCATAGGGCGTCCCCTCTGCAATTCCAGATGAACTTTCCGGAGCAGTTTCCAAGCATGACTCCTCATACCCATCTGAGATGAAGACTGGAGTTGTTAGTGAGGACATTATTGAGGATGTGTCTGTGGAGGTAATTTCTGCAGACCTCCTACTGCAGCCTGACCCTTCCTCTGATGAGCCTGTGTACATTCTGTCTCTCTCCGAAGTCCCGTCCACTTTTGCAGAAGCAGAGCAGTTTCCAGAAAAGGCAGAACTGCCCTCTGAACCCCTGAGGTGAGCTCCAGGACTTATTCAATTCAATTCAATTCAATTCAACTGTATTGTCATTATACCAATACAGGGTTGAACAGTATAACGAAACACAGTCAGGCTCCTTCTCCAGTTCAGTTCAGTACTTATGTTCAGGTAACTAAATTGCTTAATACAGATGTTCAGTATATAGATGCATATATATACTAAACATCTGTACTAAGCAATACATATATACAGCTGAGATGTTCAGGTATACAGGTTAAAGTTAGTAGTGCAGTGCGAACAGTCTTGCGAGGTAGTGGAGCAGTGTGCTGGGGTGATCCCGGCTAGAAATCAGTCTTGTTGTGTAGTTATGTTCTGGTAGGTGCCGGTGTGACCTAGGGTAAGCTGTTCCTGAACCTGGTGGTTCTGACTTGGATGTTCTGGTACCTCTTTCCTGGAGGGCACATATTGGAACACGGGTGGGGTGTGTGGGGTCTGAGGATGTGTTGACTGCTTTCCTCAGACATCTCTTGTCATAGATGTCCTATATGGGTGGGAGGGCAGTTGCAGTGATGTACTGTGCAGTCTTTACTACCCTCTACAGGGTCTTGCACTCAGCAGAGGTGGCACTGCCATACCACACAGTGATGCAGCTTGTCAGGATGCTCTCCATGGTGGATCTATAGAAGTTGCAGAGGAGCTGCTGTGGCAGGTTGACTCTCCTCAGCCTTCTTTGAAAGTGGAGGCGCTGTGCTCAGCGGTCTGCAGAGGAGGCAGCAATGCAAGATAACAAAATAGTTTTTTAATATAATGCCCACTAGACAAAAAAAAAGAGTCTCCTATGACTGAAACATAGCTAATAGTTTAATTATTAATATATAGTAATATTATTAATATATAATAGTTTCATAATTCAACTACTTCCTTCACACTATGGTCTTTGGTATGCCCAAATGCAGTCACTCCTTTTAGCCAAGCATTGACATCTGCTTTGGAGCCATTTTCCGCACACTGCACTGTACCACCTCTTCTCAATCTATGAACCCCGTCACTCACACCCTGCAGTTATTTATAGCCCCATCATGCTTGCGCAGTATCATCTGCAGGAGCCTGAAATTACTACCACCTTAAACACACAAGACGGCTCGTTTTTTTGTCTGGTGAGCTTATTTAACCCGTGCCATACGCTGATCCCAAATATAGTCGATCTTATGAGTCAGGTTTGGTATCTGCAGTGGCTTCTTTAGTTTTGCACTGAGGGTAATTGTCCTTTCCCACTTTTCTCCTCTCTCCCTCTTTTTTCCAGTGCCTCGTCTGCTAATATAGGAGGTCCAGTCCCAGACGGAGATCAGGTCCCTCACCTTCCTCTACCTGATTTGTTTGTGACCGGCTCAGAGGAGCAGGAGGAGAAACAGATGGATGTGGACCAAAAAGAGGAGGCAGAGAAATGTAGCACAGAACATGAAAAGAAAGGAAATGATGAGGACTCAAGCCAAATCAACAAGAGGCAACCATCTCTTTTAACTCGGAGGGTAAGGGTGTGAGGAAGATATGTTTAAGCCTGTCTAATGTCTTATAGCTGCAGCTGTTATTCTCTTTTGACTTCTTTTAACTTTTGCTCTTTTTCAGGAAGCTGCTGTGGAGGGCTCTGCAGAGCAGCATGGTAAGACTATCTCGGTTTTTACCTTCATATTTACTTTTTTCAGTGCTGAGGGTCAGAAAAACAGCTTCATCTGTATGAGCTTATTGGACATCCCATTCCCAACCCATGTGCACTTATGTGGTGCTGCCTCCTCTTGCGGCTGTAACATCCCTTACTCTTGTGGGAAGGCAAGATAAGAAGATTTTAGAGTGTGTCTTCGGGAATTTGTGTCTATTTAGTGAAAAGAACATTCATGAGGTCAGACACTGATGTTGGATAAGAAGGCCTGGCTTGCAATCAACATTCCAGTTCATCTCAAAAGTGTTCAGTAGGGTTGAGGTCAGGCTTTACACCACTTCAGCAGACACATTAGGCATTGCTCATAGTAATCTTCAGCTTATGCGCAGGACCTTTGATGCAGAGTTCTTGTGCTGATGTTGCTGCCAGTGGCAGTTTGGAACTCTATAGTGAGTTATACAACAGCAGTACTTGCATGTTATATGCTTCAGGCCTTGGCAGCCCCACTTATGCTTGAGCTGCTGCTGCTCCTAGATCCTTCCATATCGCAATAATAACACTTCACGATTACTAGGGCCAGTTTACTGACTTGTGGCAAAGTTGGCAACTTGTGGCAGTGCCAGGTTTAAATGTGCTCGGTGTCCACATACCTTTGGTCAAGGTTTGCCTTATTAACATAGCATTAACACTGTCCCTTTCCAGCAGAGCCCGCATTAATCTCTGAGGCTGATGGAAGCAGTGAAGAAACTGCTCATCCTGCTAAGAGACGGAAACTTCCAGAGAAAGGCAGAAGAGGTAAGAGACAGAGATGAAGTTAGGTTTCAATTACACACACACACACACTCCTCTCTTTTTTGCAGATCAATGACGAGGGCTTAAACTATTAGTGCCATACTTCCATTTTTATCGAGAAGAAAACTTCAAGCATAACTTTTTTTCTACCTTGTATCGTGCACATGGAACACGAGAATCAAGAGAGACTTTTGGCAATTGACTTTGAAGCCATTTGTTTGTCCTCAATAAAAGCAGACGTATTGGAGCCAGGAGTAGAAGCCTTCATCAACTTGGCCGTACCATTAGAGGGGGATTCCCAGTGACATCTTAATGGTTGATCCATGACTTTATTAACTCAAGCAGTGTTTGCTAGAAGAGGCTTTTGGAGAGTGAAGGAACGAATGATTGTAACACGCTGGTGTCACTCCACCTCCAACCCTTCTACAAAATCTGCAGGAACTGTGTGAGAATAATCAAGCTGCGTGAGATGGAGTATAACAGGACACCATTAGGAACCTCTACAACTCCATGCGAAACATGAATTATGAACTCATGGCCAATTTGCAAGCTTATTTGAGTTGTAATGTACTAACCTAAAGTTGTCCTGTTCCTGATTGCACTTTTCCCACCTCTCTAAACTGAACACCTGTCTCAAAAAGAAATGATTCCAGTACTGTTGTTCTTAATGACCTTTATTTACCCGTTTTCTTTCTTTTTGCAGCTAAGCTACAGGTCAAACCAAACCCAGTTCAGAGAAGAGGCCTCCACAGCCTCCCTGCAAAAGAACTTTCACTATTGCCCTCAGAAGAGACAAGTGCTTCAACTGCTTCATCACAACAGACTACGTTAGTGTCTGAGGAAACCATACCATTAACCAGTTCATTACAGGACATTTCTCCAACCTCACCTTCACCAGAGCACGTCCTGCCTACAGCTGTTCTAGTTGAAAGGACTAAAGCTTCCCTCACTGCACATCTCCCTGCTCCATCTCAGTGTTCTTTAGAGGAAACGTCTGAAACTTCATCTCAGCCTGTCAGTATAGATACTCCCCTTACGCAGACGTCACCTGAGGCCTCCTCCCATAGCACTGCGGAACGGGATGGTTTCCAAGAGACAATGGCACTGGAGTCTGTTAGTGTAGAGGATGCAGAAGCTAGTGGGTCTGGGCTGGAGTCACAACCTGTCCAACAAATCACACCACTGGCTACGACGGGTGTTCTTACAAGGTGAGCCAGTCTGAGATGCTTGTTCTGTCTTAAAATTGTAGTTTAGTCAAAAGTTGTGTGTATACAATCTCCTCCCCCCACCTACAGCCAATATAGTCCAGCTCCACTGACCATATAGGAGCCCGTGTTGTTGTACAGTTACAGACTGTAGTCCATCTCTTTGTCTGTATACTGTATTACCCTGTTCTTTTATGGTCAAGACCCCCACAGGACCACCACAGAGCAGTTATTATGTGGGTGGATCATTCTCAGCACTGCAGTGACGTGGTGGTGGTGTGTTAGAAACCACATATGCAAGTCTTTTTGAGATTAATAAACAGCCAGCATGGTTAAAACCTATAATGCTGCAAAACTGTCTGATACGTAAAGTCAAAATCAAAAATGGTCTTGTTATGCGCCAAATGAGCATCTGTTACTAGTGCAGCATTTCTGAACCTGTAGGCCGCAGATTACCCATGAAGCACCCTCTACAAAATGTGCCCTGCACACTCCCTGATTTAACACCCCCTTGCAACTCTGACATGGCCTGTTAATGAGCTAATGAGTTGAATCAGGGGTGTTGGGAGGGTGTCTCCAGGACTAGGGTTGAGCAACACTGCTCTGGTGGTCTGTGGGTCCTGTACTGAGGTGGAGTCAGTAGTTTGTAAAGGGCATGAAACATCATATATAACAATGTAAGTGTTCTATTAGGTCTATTCATATAAATACATATATTAATGTACACATGCACAAATACAAACATCACAGTAGCAGGCTTATTAAAGATCTTCAGTTTTGAGACTATGAAAGCCGTTGGCCACTGATCGAGAAGTGTCTTGGCATGCTATCAACAGCTCCTTTGTTTGAATTTGGACATATTATTACTATTTTTAACCCTACGTTTTGGAGAAATTCTATTTATAAAAAAACAATTTAGTTTCTGCTGTGCCGCTATGCTTTATAGTAATCATCAAGTGGACCTTGGGTTGGAAAAACTATAATTGGAAAAATTATAATGTTTTTATTCAGTATATTACTTCCTCCATTTTAAGCATTGTAATAATTAAGTAATATAACTGCGGCCCATATCACTCACCTGCATGTCTGTGCTTTAATATTGGGCCACATTGCCTGTTTGTTCTTCTCTGTAGGCCGGGTAGAAGACCTCGAGGCTTCCTCTCCTTCATGTCCAGCCCAAGCACACAGGGGCCTTCATCAACCACTAGAGGAGCTGCAGCTGGCCCTCAGAGACCAGCCGTGAACACTGCTCGATCTGAAAGGAGAAGAGTCGCCCCTGGGCCTCTTGCCTCAGTCAGTAGATCTGTGCCTTCTCCCCAGAAACAATCCAGAGTCAATCCCCCACTCGCCAGCACACAGCCTGTCGTCCGATCAGCTCCAGCTCTAGAGGTAACAGCACAGTCAAAGTATTTGTGTTGTGTTGGGTGTAACCACATGCCATAACTGTGGCAATAAAATCACTGTAAGTGTAGCTTTCAGTCACTTAATGCTTATAAAACACACAACAGCCAATAATAAATTATAATACAGTTTGCAGTTCCCCTACCAAGCAGCTCTAGTTTGTTAACAGTAAGTGACAGCTGCCAAGCAGCATAATGGTTAAAGGTTGCTATCGGTGTGTTATAGTGATACTCAGCGGTATGAAGCCACATGGACATTAGCATGGTTACAGAGTTACCTGATATATGGTGTTTAGATGTAGAACTTTATCAGTGTAGATTGTTTATTTAAGGTGGAGAAAGACAGGAGCAGCAATGTACTCTTTTATTGTTATTGCATAATGCTGGGCTCACCTGGAAATTGCCAGCAATAGCTTCCATGAAAACCAAAACATCTGCATCCAGTATATTCCACTGCTGAGGCCGACGGCAAAGGTTTATTTTAGCTCTGCAGCCTACTTCAAATGATTATTACTCTGTTTTGGTCGATGGCAAGGGATTATTTCACCGCTGCAGTCGATGGCAAAGAATTATTTCACTGCTGCAGCCGACTGCGAAGGTTTATTTCACCACTGCAGTCGGTGGCAAAGGATTATTTCATTACTGCGGCCGATGGCAAAGGTTTATTTCATTGCTTTGGCTTGTGGAATGTTGCCATTTACAAAGACAGAATTTCCTTTTGTGGTTTCCTTTGAAAGCAATGCAGTATCTGGTTTGCTGTTGTCCGTCTATCTATATGTGCGAATGCAGTAAGAGACTTTTATTTTGACAGCATGCTCAAAGCATCCTCGAACTTCATTATGTCCTGCTCATTCTTGAAACGATACATTGGTTTAAGGGTGACTTTTGGTCCTCAATCAATAAGCACAAATCTGTGCTTTCTTTAGAAAAATTAGAAATGTAGAAAAAAGTCTTTAGAAACCTTGGGGTTAATCTGCATCTTTTTCCCGTAATCTGTAATGTGTTACTGTATTGGTGGTGGTTTTCAGAGTGGAGTCATTTGCTCATTCGTAATTAATAAAGGTGGTGTTTGTTCTCTACTGTTCGACCCTTCTCAGGTTGGAACGCAGCCTGAGACCTCTTGTACAAACCCAAGTGCAGAAGAGGAGCCCACCAGCGTTTCTGCGTATTTCTTCAGCGACATCTTCACCGAGGTGGACGAACAGGAGGAGATGGAGTGAAGGACTGACTGTTAGAGACTGTTGTTAATAACAATAATATGGCTGAATGAAGCATGGTGGGTAGCAGATAGCATTTTGTTGCTGTCATAAACTTTTTTCTGACATTTTCTTAAATTATTTAAATACATTTCAAGGTGTAATTTTTCATGATGTTTTTAAGGTTTATTATTATTTTTTTAAGTTAACAATAGTTTTCTCCTGACAGCTACAGTTTGCATATAGTTCCTTGGCACCCACAAGATTCCACTAATTACTAGCCACATTGGCATGTTAGAGTAAAGCGTTCCTGCCTATATCCAATAAACCTGCACTCCTATGGATGATGGGTAGACTGAATCAGGAAGAACAATCTTACACTCCCTATTGTGCTGTTAATCCATGACTGAATATCAAGGAAAATTTTGTACCTCAAATCTATACAGAGCCAAAATAGTCCGGTAGTTTGCTCTGGCATTGTTCCTCCATGCCTCTACATTGGTAGTTGGGCTGGGGCAGAGCCGCCTGGGGACAGCAGACTGAGATGTGGTTGAAAACTGCTGGAAGTATTCCTTTAAATTGTCTGCCCAGTATTTATTCATTCATACATTAAATTATTGATTATTTCATCTTCTGAGCTGCTTATGCTTCTGGGTCACAGCGTGGGGGCTCGAGTTTATCTCAGTGCTCATTGTGCGGAAGGCAGGAAACACCCTGGACAGGCTGCCACTTTGTTACAAGCCTGGTGTTTATTTACTTAACCAGAAAACCACCTTAACAACAACAGCAGCAATAACCACATTCTTTACACCAACCAGCTTCACCTTCTTTACAACAACCACTTTCTTTACAACAACCGTCTTCTTTACAACAACCACCCTCACCTTCTTTACAACAACCATCTTCACCTTCTTTACAACAACAACCGTCTTCTTTACAACAACCACATTCTTTACAACCATCTTCTTTACAACAACCACCTTCACCTTCTTTACAACAACAACCGTCTTCTTTACAACAACCACCTTCACCTTCTTTACAACCACATTCTTTACAACCGTCTTCTTTACAACAACCTTCACCTTCTTTACAACAACAGCCTTCTTCTTTACAACAACCACCTTCACCTTCTTTACAACAACACCTTCTTTACAACATCCATCTTCTTTACAACAACCACCTTCACCTTCTTTACAACTGCCTTCTTTACAACAACCGTCTTCTTTACAACAACCACCTTCACCTTCTTTACAACAACCACATACTTCACAACAACCGTCGTCTTTACAACATCCACCTTCACCTTCTTTACAACTGCCTTCTTTACAACAACCACCTTCTTTACGACAACGACCATCTTTACAACAATCACCTTCACCTTTTTTTTTACAACCGCCTTCTTTACAACAACCGTCTTCTTTACAACAACCACCATCTTTACAACAACCACCATCTTTACAACAACCACCTTTACCTTCTTTACAACAACCACCTTTACCTTCTTTACAACAACCACCATCTTCTTGAGTTAAGAAGTATTTATTTATTTATTTAACCAGAAAATCACCTGAATTGTTGTGCAAAACAACATCAACAACCACCACCTTCTTTACATTTATGTATGTTTAGTCTTGTTTCCATTCTTACACTCTGTAATTGTGAACCCTTCAGACTAAGCTTCATATCTCATACAGTTGCTTATACATGCAGGGTGTTCCTTAGCACTGTGTCCATGTTGCCCCTCCTTGCCTTCCCTTATCTTTTGATACCCGGTTTTTACCAGATTAACTAAGTCCATCATTTCTGTGAACACTGCCGTGATGTACAGATTTTATGCCTGGCTTTTATTCTATAGTGTGTTTAGTATTTAGCATTGCTCGGAGTGATGTGCCACTCTCTCTGCTGCCTGCTTGTACAGTCATAACTAGTGTAGATCATCATCTTCCTGTGCCAGGTTGAGTGTATGAATTGCACATGTAAATATGTGAATAAAATTTTATGATATACGGACTTCTGTGCTTTACCTGTGTTCGACTGTATTTCTGATCGGTATGTTTTGCACAAAATTGCTCAGAGCAGTATTAATCTTATTAGAGGAAAACCAGCCTAAACGTTCACCTCCCCTGCAGATTTAATGCCTCCCAGGCTCCAGTACACATCAGTCTGCTCATTAAAAGCCTTTGTGAGGTTAAACTGCAAGTGTTGCAGCAGAAAAAAATAGAAAGCTAAAATTTGCAAAGAAGGGAGAAGGGTGAGAAACAGAGGTCTATTCATTAAAGAGGAATTCCCCCCCAAATTTTCACATTCCTGCATAATTCAGTTCATTCAAGATGTCATTCATAGCGGCTTCATCTAAATGCTTCTCCGTATGGAGCTGTAGATGTTCCTAATAGTGTCCTGTGATAATCCATCCCATGTAGCTTGAGTATTCTCATATGGTTCCTGCGGTAGGGGTGGAGGTAAACCAGCCAAAATGTCCTTATTATAAAGAAAATAGTGTTTGTAGAAGTTCAGAAAAAGACTCACTAGTCATGAGTGCATGTGTACATGTTTCTATGTTGTGGTCTACATACCCGCAAAGTCAGGAACAATATGTTTCATCTGTTTACTAACCCCATCATGCTTTACCTACCTTCCTATGGAGGACCGGATCTGCCAAAATTAAAAATAAATAAATAAATAAAAGACTAAATAAAATTAACATTCAAATAAAAATAACTAGAATTTGTATATATTGCTTGCTTTGATTTTATTTATACGCTTATTTCCTTTTCTTGCATTCATATATTCCTCATTTTATTTATTCTTGTACTGTTTATTAATGTTTTATTAATGTCTCCCTTCATTTTATATATATTTTCTGCATATATTATTTAAACATGGTAATTTTAAAATCTATTTATTTAATACATATTTTTTACATAAAATATAATTTAATTATACATTTAAAAATTATACATTTTTTTATATTAATTAATTAATTTATTTCTGTTTTTCTTCTTTCATATAATGAGGAGGCATGTTTTTCATGTTCAGGCTTAGCAATCAAGTGCAGAACGACAGGAGTTGATTTCGAGCAGAGCTATGTAGCTTGGCTATGCGTTCTGGTGAAAGACTCCGAGAGGACAAATATCGGGGCGCAGGTCGGTGTCGGATCTGCTCAGAGAGTGTGTTGCAGGTGTTGCATGATCTGAATTTAGCAGGGAAAGACGATGAACTACCTCCTCCAAATTTGTGAACACTATGGGGTCGATCTCTGTATCAGAAGATGTAGCAAAATGGAACAAACTGTCAGCCACAGCCTCCACCCGAAAGAGTAAATAATCTGCACTTGCATTTTCAGCAGGGTCAGCTAAGAGTCTCAGGTCTCTTGCTACCTGTTGCCTGTAAGCAGACATTAGTGCACCGTGTTGTTCATAGTTACTGCTGATGGAGCAAGACAATCGATCTACGGAATCTGATGTCGATCAACCAATAGGAATGTTAAGACACACTGACGTCATGGATTGACAGCCCCTTTATTACCATAAGGGTAAGGAAAAACAAAAATAAATAAATAAATGAATTTATTAATAAATAATTAGGTAAATACATTAATTTAAAATAAAAATGTTCATTAAGTAACACAAATAACAAAATAAATACACATTACACATTTATTTAAGTTTTTTATTTATTGATGTACTTATTTCTATGCTTATTTATTTATTTTTAGATTTACCATCATTATTTCTTTACCATTTTAATTTAAGTATTAGTGTTTTATTTATTTATTTATTTATTTGGCAGATTCGGTCCTCCATAGCTTCCTGCTCAGGCCTGAATAGGACATTTCCATAGATGCTAAGAGCCCATGAGTGAGCTTGTTTAGTTTTGACATGTTATGAGTAAACAGTAAGATATTTGAGTTTGAAATGTGGTGTCATCTAAAATGGATCTACGCCAGTAAGTACAGTGAATGTGTGAGTCTCATGAAGTCAATCATACCCACCAAGTTGAATTGCTGTGGGTTGGTTCCTTCTGTGTGCAGCTATTCTTTTGACCTATGTGAATATAAAACAATAATAAGTTAATGATGAAAATGGTAAAACTACTGTGTAAAACAAGTCCACTTGTCTGGGAGGCTGTTTAGCCTAATAACACCTTGCACAGATCTCTCCACCCATGACTAAAGAAAAACTTTCTTTTTTGATTCAAAATCCTATCTAAAAAAACTTAATCTCAGGCATCTTGCAGCATATTCATATCCATTTTATATAATAACTTTATGTGAGGAGGCTGTTACATGCCTCAAATGTGTTGGTTGATTGGACTTTGTTCACATGATAATCCGTTTATGAAACAGGAATTCTGAAAATTCGGTGGAGTTCCCCTGTAGGTGCACAAACAGCGCTCCGGCGCCACGTGACTGGGCTCATTCACTGCCGCAGATATGTGCGCGGCCCTGCAGGGGGCGCTGCGAGTCACTGAGCGCCTCCAGTGAAGTTCCAGCGCCTCCCAGATTCTCCTCAGAGTGGGAGACTCCAGCATGTGAGCCGAACTTCTGGTGTCGAGCAGGACTCTCACTGTTTAACAGCTCGAACTTTCGCTTTCCAGAGTTTGGGTCTCTTCGCAGGGATGAGCTTCTTCCCCTCCTTAGTGGTCAGCTAAGCGCCTTTAGAGACTGAGCGCTGATTCAGGGTCCAGTGAAGGAGCTTCAGCCGTCCAGAGATGTTCTGCAGGAACCAGACGTCCCGGGCCACGGTGGCTCGGGGCTCCGCGGTGGAGATGGAGCTCCGCAGGGGGCATTTTCGGCTCAGCGTGTTTGAGGACTCCGCACAGGTGGGGCACTACAGACGCGTCCGCCAGGGGGCGAGTTTGGGGTGGGGGACGCTTACAGAGCACGCGGATAGGCTGGCTCACTCGCCGGGATGTAGAATGCTGCCCCACTAGTGTGGGGCGATATATCGTGTGTGTCGGTATATCGCGATAGTGAGTTTCGATGTTATGAAGGGGAAATCCACCCGTATTTAAATTTCAGAGTAATCGGTCACTGGGTTATATACAGTCGTTGTATTGTATACACAGTCATTCAGGGTGGTTTGATGTGAATGTTCTTTACAGTGGTGGTAATGGAAACCAGGGGTCTCCATGTCTACAACACGAATATAGCCATTTTATCTACTATCTAGAACCACCATTCAGGCTACATGCTAATGTTGATGTACATTATTATTAATATCCATAATAACTGCCATGTGCAGCACAGGCAGTAGCTAGACGGACTGGGAGTGACTCAGTAAGGTCCTGGTAGGTTTTAACAGGTATATGGAGCCATGCTGACTGCAGTGCATCCCACAGCTGCTGGTGGTTTAACGGGGGAGGATCCATAGAGCAAACATGACAATCTGAGTGGTCCCACAGATGCTCACTTGGGTTCAAATCTGGGGAATTTGCAACATGTCACACAGCTAGAAATGTCCGACACTGGTTGGAAGAGCGTGACCAAGACTTTGGCGTGCTACCCTGGCCCCCTAATTCCCATGTCTTGACCTTAATTCATAATAATGTGACTTGACTCTGTAAGACTATATTCAAACACCATATACAACACATTCTCCATCAGTTTAAAGAAGCATTAAGCATGGCTTTATATAGAACTAATGATTCTAAATCAAGCCTTTTAAACAGCCCTTAGGAATCATATGTGTGCGGAGTGTCAGAACTCAGGAAGCATCAGGAAGAGTTCCTCAACATAATTGATGCTGACATAATAAGGATGAGGTGGCATTGTGATACATGAATTGATATTGATTGCTGTCGTTACCATCCTTAAGTGTCCTAGGCTATGGCACTTCTAGGCTATAACATTTGGTAATAGTTCTAGAATTGTAGAAGCGCTGTAGCCTGGCTTAACTCATGTCATCATGTCCATATTAGGACTAAACAGACTAGCCTGACATAGACAATTAAAAAAAAATCCCACTGTTGTTTCTCATAGAGATCCATAGTTCCTAATATATGACTAATGGCGATTATAGAATGAGACCATAGACTTTTATAGAATTGTATATACGTGTTCTAGCTTTCTGATAGTCTAACTGCATCTCCAACGAGTTCAAGAATCTAACTCTGACTTCTAGAATTCTAACAGGATTATATTCATTTTGTGCCTTCAGTTCATCAGTTGGACATATGCAGTTCTATGTACCACTTAAGCGTTCCAGAATTGTATATGTTGGTTGAGCATTGTAGTGTATTCTAGCTTCCTATAGGGTATCTATTGTCTAGACATAAGACAAATGTTCTTGCATTGTACTCATCAGTTAAATTATTCTATAGCGTTCTAGTTTTCAGTGGGTCAGACACTACCTAAAGGTCGTAGAGGTTTGACTAAGCTATCTAGCATATTGTACATCTCTGAAGAACTCCAAAGAAGCTACAAACAGTAGTTTAGTATTCTAGTATTCTTAAGTATTCTGTTCTATACTGCTAAAATTGTGTGCTACCTTAATGTTAAAGTGGTGCGTTCTAGTCCATATTGGGCAACAACTGTCTGCAGTGTTAAGTAGTGGCTAAGCAATCTAGAGCATTCTAGATTCCCAAATATCAGCTAAAATCCTATGCCGTAGTGTAGCATTCTAGTGCATTCTAATCCCTCCTGGGTAACAGCACTATGCAAGGGTCCTGGAAGCGTTCTGAAGAGCCTAGTGTTTTCTAGATCCCCAGAGAGCAGCTAAAACTCTATGCACTTGCTAGTGCATTTCAATCCCTATTGGGCAGTCACACCATCTAGGGGTCCTAGAATCGTTCTGCGGTATGCTAATTAGTGGCTGAACAATCGAAAGTATTCCAGATTCCCAAGGAACAACTAAAATTCCAGGCACCAGCTTAGTGTTCTTGTGCATTCTAGTTCCTTACTGGGCCACCAGAAGACTGTATATTGTATATCGGCTAAACATCCTAGTCTGCTCTCATTAAATAGACAGAGTTGTATGCACTAGCGAAGTCTTCTAGAACTGCACAATCTAGCTAAACACTCTAGAACTTTGTGCTATACAGTAGTTCCTATGAATGATGGCAGGTATTACACACTCTTGCAAAACAGTGTGGAATTTAACGCACTGACTAAGCGCTCCAGGGCGCGTCTTTGGACCACAGCCATTGAAATGTGCGACCTTCAGATGAATGTATTTCTTAGACCTTCCGCTGCTGAACATGGTGAATGACCTCACCTGCGGCACTACGATGAGTCTGGACCAGTGTTGACCAATCCCAGTCCTGGTGACTCCATGCACTGCCTGCTTTTGTGCTTCCTGCACTTAAGCAGCTCTTTCAGTTAGTCATTTAATTAACCAGACATATCAGGAGCCTGAGGTCATCAGGACTGAGGCTGGGAAACACTGTGCTAGATGAGCTGCCTGCACACCAGTCAAAGAATCCAGTAAACTGCAGAACCAGAGTCAGGTCGAGATGTTCCATGAGGACTATAAGATGCCCTCTGCGCTCTGATTGGACTCTCTGTTTTCTGGGAATCTTTTGTTTGTTGTGATTCTCTAAAGGTTACAGGTTTATGCATCTCTCTGTTAAGATCAGTTGGACACAGATAAAAGCTTGTCTGGCCAGTGACAAGTCGTCCCACCACTAAATTCATAAAACCTGCAGTGCAAGATCTGACAGCTCATGTTTAGGAATGATTTAAAGGGAATTCCACCGATTTATTTGATATTTAAATCATTAAGTTTTTAGATTAGACTCATTCAGAGCGGTTTGGTGTGGAAGGCTTTAGAGCATCTTCTTGATGTAGCCTCTTTCTATGAGTATGTTTATGAAGAGTATGCCTGATGTCTATATACTGTAGTTTAAAGAGAAAGTTTTGGCCTTCTTTAAACCCGTTCATGGTGGAAAGATACATGCAAGGCATTATAAGGCAAATATTACTCAAAATTAAAAAAGACTTTAAAAAGACTAAATTTCCACTGTTTTACGTTACTATTGCATATAAGAACATCATGTGTAGGTTTACTGGTGGCTTTGCATAATAATCTGGCTTTGTTTGAATTCTACAGTTCTATGCATATTCGAAATATAAAGTTCTAAAATTAAACTAAGCATTTTAGTGTTCTAACTATGCATTCTAGCATTCTCACTAATCTTTGTACAATTTTAAGCCCACCAGAATTCTAATTAAATGTTCTAGAATTTTAACTAAGCATTTTGGAATTCTAACTGAACAGTCTAGGCATGCTATAATGTTAACTAAATACTAACTAGGCATTTAAAAATTTTAAGCATTAGGAGCACTACCATTAGTTTTAGGCATTGTAGATTTTCAAACAGATCATTCTGTAATTGTAAGTAAGCATTCATTTAAGAAAACATGCTAGGACTTTAACTAAGCGTACTAGAATTCTAATTATCCATGCAAACATTCTAGACTTTTAACAAACATTCTAGAATTCTAAGTAAGTGTGTCAGAATATCTAAACGCTAGCCAATTCTAGAATTGGATGCACTTACTGAACATTCCAAAAATTCCACAGTTCTAGAACTCTATGCACTAAGTGTTCCAAAATAGGTGTTCCAATAAATGTTAAATGTAAGCATTTTAGAACTGTAATTAAGTCATCTAGAATTTTAGCCAAGTGATCTTGACTTCATTGCACTGGCTAGTTCAACACATTGGATCTGTTGGTCTTTACAATGAAGCGTTTCACTCAGTGACTGAGTCATATTGACATTTGAAAGATGACAGAACTGGACAGAATTCCCTTTTAATCTGGATTTAAATTGTTTGTGCACTGTAACTCCACAGTGGGAAAGAACAGCTGTACTGAGAAAGAGATCCGGTAGAAGTATACATCGTTTCTTATGGAAAGGATGACATAATTAAAACGCAAGTTAATTGAATTCCGTGATCGGTGTGCAGCAGGCAGTTTGTTGGAAACAGTGCAGTTCCACTGGAATGGTGTAACACCTCCCGGTTACCTGCAGAACACTGAAACGTGGATAACTGGACAAATGATTAAGGTGCTGGTAAGATTGCTCATGCTGCCTGGTGTTCATATCCCTCGCTTGTTTGGGCTGGTTCACAGACTTGTGTGTGGCGGAGGAAACGTCCATTGAGGGCCTACTGATAATATAGGCCGAGTGTATTTCAGCCTGAGAGCTGTGTAAATACTCATATTGTTGTAATCAAGATGTTGAGTAATGCAGTGGAACTTTGCCCGCTGAGGCCTGATCCTTACACACACACTTCTTTCCTGAACAATAGCGGGTTGTGTTCTTAAAGCACCAGACTTTCCAGGATTATACACCAAAATAAATGCCCTAAATAGAGTGATGCAACGTGGCTGAGAGATTTCGTTCAGCTTTTATTAAAGGCCTCAGTCCTGTCTGAACATCGTTAGCACAGTTCAGGGAGTTGGTGATCTCGCAGTGTGGATCTCTCTGAGTATTAAATGGTTAAGACTGATTCAGAGGGAGCGGGACTGTGTTGCGTATTCACGTTTAGCAGGAGGCCAGCAATACACTTTACTAACTGAATGAAATTTGAAGGAGTACTTGCAGTCAGTTCAGCACCATGTTATCAGAGGTTACGTAAGAACTCCTTATAGGAATTAAACAGATTAGAGAGGCACTTAACTGCTCAAACAGAGTCTCCTTCCCGCTTTCCGTCTGTTCTCCTCTTTCATTTCACAAGTAAACACCGTATTCAACTGTATGAGTCTTTTAATATTCAGTATTTGAAATGTTCTTTTGAATGCAGGAGAAATTTGACTAAGGTGGTAACAAATGTAAACACATTCTAAAATATGTTCTAAGTAGAGTAATGTTCTAAATAAACACACTAGAATTCTAAAAACATACAGTACAGTACAGTAGCCTTTGTTTGCAATTACAGAGGTGTGCACACACTGCAGCAGGGATTTTGGCCCATTCCTCCACACAGATCTTCTCCAGATCAGCCAGGTTTCTGGGCTGTCGCTGAGAAACACGGAGTTTGAGCTCCCTCCAAAGAGTTTCTATAAGGTTTAGGTCTGGAGACTGGCTAGGCCACTCCAGAACCTTGATATGCTTCTTACGGAGCCACTCCTTGGTTAGCCTGGCTGTGTGCTTTGGGTCATTGTCATGTTGGAAGACCCAGCCACGACCCATCTTTAATGGTCTAACTGAGGAAAGGAGGTTGTTCCCCAAAATCTCGCAATACATGGCCCTGGTCATCCTTTCCTTAATACAGTGCAGTCGTCCTGTCCCATGTGCAGAAAAACACCCCCAAAGCATGATGCTTCCACCCCCATGCTTCACAGTAGGGAGGGTGTTTTTGGGATGGTACTCATCATTCTTGTCCTCCAAATACGGCGAGTGGAATTAAGACCAAAAAGTTCTATTTTGGTCTCATCTGACCACAGAGCTTTCTCCCATTATTCCAGCCTTGTGGAGGTCAACAATTTTGTCTCTGGTGTCTTTGGACAGCTCTTTGGTCTTAGCCATGTTAGTAGTTGGAGTCTTACTGATTGTGTGGGGTGGACAGGTGTCTTTATGCAGCTAACAACCTCAAACAGGTGCTTCTAATTTAGAATAATAAGTGGAGTGGAGGTGGAGTTTTTAGAGGCGGACTAACAGGTCTTTGAGGGCCAGAATTGTTGCTGTTTGGCAGGTGTTCAAATACTTATTTGCAGCAGTAACACACAAATAAATTAATAAAAATCATTCATAGTGAATTCCAGGTTTTTTTTTAGATTTTGTCTCTCACAGTGGACATGCACCTAAGACGAAAATGATTTCTAAGTGGGAGGACTTGCAAAGTCGCAGGGTGTTCTAATACTTATTTTCCTCACTGTACTAGAATACTAAATAAACATACTAGAATTCTAAATGCATATTCTAAAATTCTAAAAACATACTAGAATTCTAAATGCATATACTAGAATTCTAAAAACATATACTAGAATTCTAAATGCATATACTAGAATTCTAAAAACATATACTAGAATTCTAAAAAAAAATACTAGAATACTAAATAAACATACTAGAGTTCTAAATGCATATACTAGAATTCTAAAAACATATACTAGAATTCTAAAAACATACTATATTTCTAAAAACATATACTAGAATTCTAAATAAACATACTATATTTCTAAAAACATACTAGAATTCTAAAAAAATATGAAAATTCTAAAACATATACTAGAATTCTAAAAACATATAAACATAAAACATACTAGAGTTCTAAATGCATATTCTAAAATTCTAAACACATATACTAGAATTCTAAATAAACATACTATATTTCTAAAAACATACTAGAATTCTAAAAAAATATGAAAATTCTAAAACATATACTAGAATTCTAAAAACATATACTAGAATTCTAAAAACATATACTAGAATTCTAAAAACATATACTAGAATTCTAAAAACATACACTACAATTCTAAATAACCATTCTAGAATTCCAACTAAGCATTTTATATCAAGTGTTGATTAGTTTTACTGGTATTTGTTGGTACAATAGTTGGTATTAATAAATTGCTGAAGTCGCAGGGTGTTCAAATACTTATTTTCCTCACTGTACTAGAATACTAAATAAACATACTAGAATTCTAAATGCATATGCTAGAATTCTAAATAAACATACTATATTTCTAAAAACTAAATATATATACTAGAATTCTAAAAAACATACTAGAGTTCTAAATGCATATACTAGAATTCTAAACACATATACTAGAATTCTAAATAAACATACTATATTTCTAAAAACATACTAGAATTCTATAAACATATACTAGTTTATAGAATTTACTTTCTATACTTTTTAGAATTTTTAGAAATTTAAACATTTTTTATTATGTTAGCATTTTAACTAAGCATTATACAATTTTAATAGAACATTCTAGAACAACCAAAAAAAAAGTTCAACAACTCAAACTGAATGTTCAGTGTGCGAATTCGACCTAAGTCATGTAGAATTGTGTTCATAAATTCAACTCGCCAACAGTTCTTCAAACTAGCTGAACTCTTTGGAATCTGAGAAGTCTCTGCATTAGCTAGGCATTCCAGGCTTCCTCATGGTAGTAAAGTGCTGGCCTGGGTTTCTGTTAGGTGGTCAAACTTCTATGCAGTGTCAGAGAATGTGCTCTCATGTTAATGGTTGTAGTGCAGTCTAGTTCTCATGAGCACTAAGGGTTCTGGAGCTCTAGAAGTCAGGTGTAGGTCCGAGAACCCAGGTGCACCTGTGAGTGGAAGAAGAGGAGCGGTGCTTTGAAAGAATGTGTTCCACACACAGCAGGACCGTGTGTGAGTGTGTAACCCTAGACATGCATTCCAGTTCAGGACCGGCCTCAGTGCTGACAGAGGGAGCACTGTTAATAGCTTCACCTGGCCCCATCTGTCCCTCATCCCTCTATAGGAACCATGATCCAGTGGAGTGAGCGAGGGAATAAAGTTTCTAGCTTCTTTCTTCTCTTATTTTCGTCTCCGCTGTGTGTTCGCCAGGCCTACAGCTGTTGCCAGATGCTGTAAAGTAAATGGAGGGGTATGGGACGTGGTTTTAGGTCAGGCAGCTTCTCACTCTGTAATTACTATGTGAAAGGTTCAGGAACTGACCGTGTCAAACAGGCAGCCCAACTTCCTAGCCCAGACTTGGCCGTGTTGACTGACCTCATTCCACTCCCTCTCTCGCCTTCCTCTCTGTTCCCTGTGGGATAAAGCCACTCGTCCCAGAGCGCCATTCGGTGGTGATCCTGTGTACTGCCCTACAGTGCTGTATGCAGGATTGTATTTCAACCTGTTTGTTTTTGTCAGTGAATTGGAAAAAGCATGCTGACATTAGAAACATAAAATAATCAGACATAGTGTTAATGTGTGCCTAACTTATAGAGGCGGGAGATATGACACAATATACATCACGAGACTTTCATGGTATACAATATATGTCACTGTATTTATGTAGTTTTTCTGAGATTGAATAAGTTGGAGCAGACGATAGAGAACCTGTATTGCCACAATATCATCATATTAGCCACCCCATTAACCATTTCCCTACCTACCCTGTATCTGTAGAGTATATGTTCCTTGTTTGGCTAATCAGTTTAATCAATTCTACATTAAAGGAGCAATGTGTAAAGTGGCACAACTTTCATAGACCAAGCAAACACTGGTCATCCTATTACCTGAAAGTTGTGGTGTCCACCCATATCACAAGAAACAAACAGCTTCTACTTTTCGGACTAGAAGACACGTTGCAAGTTCAGTATTTCCAAGAACTTCTCCAGAGGTGGAATGCAGCTTAACATTGTTTCTTGCAGAGAGTAAGCTGCAATGGCGGTGGTTCATCATTGCATTTACTGGCTGCCTGCCCTAAATTGGTCTAACCGGGAGCAGCACCTTTAACATGATTGACAAGAGGTTAGAATACGGCGTCGGGGCAGCAGTGCTACTACTTCATCCACTCATGTTGGACTAATTTGACTCCTTCAGCGCTGCAGTGACTCACTATCTGATCTCTGTAGGGGGATAACTGACTGTCTTGTTGATGAATTGGGTTAATGGTCCTCTACCTTAACAAAGTGTAAGCCATGCTTTTGTCAATGTAACTTCTGCCCTCCGGCCCAGAAGGGAGTCTGAGAGGCTGTGTTTGAGTTCAGAAGTCATCTGCTGTGCTGAAGCAAGTTGAGGTTAAGCTGATTTAGATGCTTGTTTGTGTGGTAGTGGGGAGAGTGAGGAAACACTGGTGAGGGCTGAGTTAAGTAGAGATTTGTAGGGCCTCTTTAGCTGCGTCTCTGCATCACGATTCTTTGGCTGTTATTACTCATTCAGTTGATAATTTTAGTTAAGTTTGGAATGTTTTGAATTTTAAATCTTACATATAGCTCCTTTAAATTAAATAAGATATGGTGTAGATGAAATCGAACACATCCATGCAGTGCCTAGAGCACACCTGGGACGCTGTCGAGGTTCTAAGTAAGCTTCAGATGTCTGGTTCCTGTCTCCGCCACAGTGAACAGTTCTGTCTCGCCAGGGTTCTCTGGAATGATGCATTTATACTGAAATGCTTTTATACTGAATGACTTTGTTTGTTTATATTTCTGGTGGCATAATGGGTATCAATTTTGCCACAGAGCAAGAAGGCCCTGGGCTTGATTCCCGTCCTTTCTGTGTGGAGTGTTCACGTTCTCCCCGTGTCTGTGTGTGTTTCCTCTGGGTGCTCCGGGTTCCTCCCACAGTCCAAAGACGTGCAGTGAAGCAAACTGGAGCCCTAAATTGCCCCCCTCAGGTGTAGTGTGTGTAAATGTGTATGTCTACCCTGTGTTGGACTGGTTGTCTGTCCAGGCTGTAAGTGAGTGAGTTGGTGAGTGAGTGGGTCTGTCAGTGAGTCTGTGAATGACAGTGAGTGACTGTGTGAGGAAGTGTGTGAGTGAGAGTGCGCCTGTCTGTGAGTGAGTCTGTGAATAAGTAAGAGGCTTGTGAATGGGCTTCTATACCGTGTTTGGGAGCGCAGTAGAAAGTCTTTCTCATGTTCTTATGTCTGTAGACACCTGTTCATCCAGTGGTGCTGCTAAATGAAGATCATAATTGGGAATTTGTTTTTTCTGTGCTGCAGTAACACTCTGTACTCGCTACTCCTCCGGGATGGTCAGGTACTGATGTTAGATGATCAGTTCTGGATCATTCCATCTCATCCCAATGGCACTGGAAGGAGATCCATCTTCTCCATAACCCAATGCTGAGGTTTTGTGCCCCTCTACCCAATCCCGGAGTGATCTTGGACTCATGTACACCATACCATTCTGTTGGTCACTTTTTACCATCTGTATTGTATGACACAATAGAGGAGGAGTTATGCAAATGAGCATTTATGCAAATGTTATCTGTTGATCGACGAGCGAACATAGTGATTAGTGATTTAGTGATTAATCATTCACCGGGAAACCTAAAATTAAAGATAGAATACAATCTACTCTCACTGTCCATTTTATCAGCTCCACTGACCATATAGGAGCACTCTGTAGTTCTGCAGTTACAGACTGTAGTCCACCTGTTTCTCTGTATACTTTATTACCCTGTTCTTCAGTGGTCAGGACCCCCACAGGACCACCACAGAGCAGGTATTATGTGGGTGGTGGATGTGTTAGTGTGTGTTGTAAGAATGATCCACCACCCACATAATACCTGCTCTGTGGGGGTCATGTGGGGGTCCTGACCTTTGTAGAACAGGGCAACAGAGTATACAGAGAAACAGATAGACTACAGTCCTGAAATAGAAAGAATGAAGCAGGAGCAGGAATAAAAATGAGCACAGTTTAAGCTGGTCTTGTAACGTGTTTGCATTAACCCTGCTCCCTGTTTGGAGCAGCCGCGTGGAGGGCAGAGCTGATTACAGCAGATTTCCTTCTAATCCTGGTGGCAATGTTGGTTGGATAAAAGCACTCAATCCAATTAGGCTCCGCAGGCGGCTGCAACTTCTCACGTCCAGCGTGACTCTCGGATTCTCTCCCGTGTGTGTAAGGTTTTAAAGTATCTGATCCCTGAAGGGGGTAAATAACCTTCTTGTTGATGGACTGTATCGGTCTTCTGTTTTAGCAAATTTGGGGTGTCAATATGACCTCTGACCTTTGACCCAGGGAGGAGTCTGAGAGGCTGTTTGTGAGTTCAAGAGTTCATCTGCTCTATTAAAGCAAAGTGAGGTTAAGCTGACTGAGCTGCTTGTTTGTGTGGTAGTGGGGAGAGTGAGGAAATGCTGCCGAGGGCAGAGTTCAGTGAGGATCAGTTGGGCTGCAGGACACAAAAACAGTTATATCAGACTGATAATGAACATTCCAGGTATATGATAATGATTATCATGTTTGCTTAGACCAGTATCAGCAACAGTGTCACTTCATCAGTGATCAGTGGTGACAGTCTGGCACGACACCACTGCAGTGTTGTGATGTTGATGTGCACAGTCACCGTAACGGTCTGTCTGCATGTAGTCCTTTGTTGTGCGGCTGTCTGCCAATGATAAGGTCCTTATTTGCTTATGTCACATGTGTGGCCGAGCATGAAACTTGAATCATTGGCATGTCTCACGATGTCAGACCCACCCACCAAGTGTCATTCTGGTCATTACATTCCTATTCTTTTGGTGATGAGTTTTAATAATAAAATAATTATAAATCACATTAATACACTCTCTCTCTTTCTCTCTCTCTCTCGCTCTCTTTCTCTCTCTCTCTCTCTCTCTCTCTCTCTCTCTCTCTCTCTCTCTCTGTCTCTCTCTCTTTCTCTCCCTCTCTCTCTCTGTCGCTCTCTCTGCAGGACAGTGAGGTGCAGAAGCAGATAGAGATGGAGGTGCGTGTGCGGGAGGGTGCCTGCAAGCTGCTGGCCGCGTGCTCTCAGAGGGAACAGGCTCTGGAGGCGTCTAAAAGTCTGCTGACCTGCAACAGCCGCATCCTCGCCCTCATGAGCCAGCTTCAGCGCATGAAGGAGGCACAGGCCCTCCAGCGGACCGGACGCAGGTAAAGCACCAGGGGTCAAAGTTAACTGATTTGTTTAGGATGTAAGGATTAATGGAAGCCCAATGGGTACTCGGACGAGTGACTTGGTTAATGAATTAATGTGCACTGACCATTAAAGAGTAAGGGCGAAAGCCTCACAGGCATCCTGGACGAGCTATGGAAGAGACAGATTTTTATTTTTGTAGTAGATGTCACAAACACAATGTTCTCAGCACAGACCTTCAGGGTTAAACAGCTCAGGGACAGGTGTTGAAACGGAAGCAGGTTACTAGTGCAGAGTGGTCTTATTAAGAGTCCATTTAACAGGCAGGGCGCATGATGCATGCCACCAACATCTGAGACATATCCACATTCTAAAACCAGGAGACCAAAGCAGGCAAGACGAGGCACATGGTTTAGCAATGCGCAGTACCATGCATGCCCAGGAGGTGGTAGTATATGACATAGTTGACCAATATAAATGCTTGCAAACCTTTTTAAAGAGTTTGAGTTAGTCAAGGGGTCTAGGGCTGGGTTTCAGTCATTCAAGGGGTCCAGGGCTGGGTTTGAGTCATTCAAGGGGTCCAGGGCTGGGTTTGAGTAATTCAAGGGGTCTAGCATTGAGTTTGAGTCATTCAAGGGGTCTAGGGCTGGGTTTGAGACATTTATGGGGTCCAAGATGTTCATCTAAAGTCTTAAACCCACCAGAACCCCCTGTATGGTTCCACATCGGTCTGGGATGGCCAATCAGATTTCCTGGGCCATCCTTTTAGAACCCCGTTTATATAGACTTAGAGATTCTTGAGTTAAAGTTAACTTGAGTTAATCGCAACCTGTTGGACATACAGACCAATGTTATTATTAATCATTAATAAGCACCATTTATAATTTTGTTCCAGGTCATCTGCTGGTAGCTCCCTTGATGAGAGGAAGCCCTGTGCTGGAAAAGTGGCCATTTCAGGTTCAGTAAAGACTGTCCACATGCACACATACAGATTTATGGAGGTCTTGGTAGTAATTCATGTGCATATTTGTCTCTTTAGATATCCGCATCCCTCTCATGTGGAAAGATTCGGAATACTTCAAGAACAAAGGCGGTGAGGATGTGCCCTGCTCCTGAAATTGGGTGCTATATTTGGTGCTATGTCGTCTGTTTTGGTTTACCATAGTTTACCATAGGGACAATAATGAATAGTATCAATTCTGATCAGCACTGCATGAAATTATGCATTTACCAGACATGGGAACAAGTCACTAAGTTACTAAGTAACAAGTAAGTCTCAAGTCTTAACAATCAAGTCACGAGTCAAGTCCCAAGTCAATACAAGCAAGTCTCGAGTCAAGTCCCAAGTCAATACAAGCAAGTCTCAAGTCAAGTCCCAAGTCAATACAAGCAAGTCTCAAGTCAAGTCCCAAGTCTTAAACTTCGAGTCCTAGTCAAGTCACCAGATGTCATTTCAATATTTCACATAACTGATGCAGCTGATTCATAGTATATTAAACTGACATAATCATAAATGTTTTTAAAGTTTGTATTTAGTATAACAAAAACAACTTGCCAATCTCTCTCAAAACAGTTCAAACAACAAAGTGCTATTTTACTTAACAGGAACAAGTAGTGCCAATCGTCAATTAAATAATTTGAGGATTAAATAACCTGCAAAGTACTGTGGCAGTAAACAAAGTACTTACTTACTGTAATCTCTAATAGATATGTACTAAACGCAGTATGGAAAAATGAATGTGACATTATACCACAGTTTACAAGCAACAAAAAAGTCAAGGTTTATGGATTAAAAAAAATTAGGAAAGGACAAAGAATATCATATGTTCATGATATCATATGAGGTTTTCAGTATGCTATAAATTTCTTGTAAACAGGCTAACAAAGTACACTACATCATTGTTTTTCTCAACCCCTGACCCTGGAGGCCCACTGCCCCCTGCACTTTTTATTTGTTTTCCATTCTCCTCCAACACATCTGATCCAACTAAATCACCTCATAGCCAGCCCATTACTGAGTTAAAATAGGTGTGTTGAAGCAGCAGAAAAAAACAGTAAAAATGTGCAGGGGCAGTGGGCCTCGAAGGCCAAGGTGGAGGAACACCACACTATAATGAAGTAGTAGAACACACATTCCACCTACAGGAATTTTTTAATGAATGACATCACATTCTAAACCCATAAGCGTTAATGTGTATGGAACCTGTAAGTATAGTATATTCCGTCGCCGTCCAATGAAAAACATGTATCTCCATTTTTCTTGTCCCATTTTGACTTTTTTATGCATAATTTAAAAAAAACAGCGGCAGTCGTTTACACTGTGAGATCTACATGATAAATAGACCCAACAGCAAATGGCCCAAAATTGCTTAGAAAAAACGTCTGGTTCCATTGACTTACAGTAAAATTGAATTAGGTTTTTGGCCTCTCTTGTAAAGTTGCCATTTTTGGAGATACTTGTTTTTTTCCTTGGACACATGCTGACGATATATATAATATATATATATATATATAAATTATATATATATATATATAATTATATATAATATATATATATATAAAACAGCATGTGTGTGAAACTGCTGTGTTTGACCACTTTTCTGCTCCTATGCTAATTCACCACGTTCGTGGCTGAGATGCTGTGGTTCCTAAAACACTTTAATTTTCAGTAAAATTAAACCAGGACGAACAGAGGACAAACAGCTTTTGTTTACATTCTCGCTGTTGTTTATTATTATGTCGCTACGTTTTGCTAGCTTGCTAACTGCTATACGCGAAATATACACAGCACAGACTTACTGGTTCTTTGTGCAGTCTCAAATATGTCCGAGTTTGAAGTGGTTTGGCACCTCCATCTGTGATCTTGACTCCACATGTCTTGCATACCGCAGTTCTTCTTTTATTTACTACATTATTAATCTTTGTAGTTTGCACAGGATTTATTTTTTTGTGGATCATGTTACTCGTCGTTCTCCGCACAAAATTCAAACACACTGGCGCCCCCCTCAAAAGCTTCCCGTGATTGGCTGTACGGTTTACAGCTTTACTTGTTGCTAGGTTACGGATCATTTGGGCTGAGCGGCTCAGCTCCCTAGCGTTACAGCGCCATTTAATATAAAATGATCCAGTCATGTGATTCAGTTTTACTTATTCATTATGTTAAAGTAGGGTTGTCAAGTCTTTTCGAGTCTTAAAGCTCAAGTCCGATTCCAAGTCCAAGTCAGTAAAGGTAAAGTCTAAGTCAAGTCGCAAGTCTTTAGTAATGTTGTCGAGTCAAGTCACAAGTCATCAGTTTAGTGACTCGAGTCGGACTCGAGTCCAAGTCATGTGACTCGAGTCCACACGTCTGGCATTTACATATTTCTGTAATGATTTTTCACCACCAGTCTGCATGTATCCCTTTGTCAGAGTTGCACAGGTGGGCTGTGTTCTGTCTGCTGACCGTGGGCCGAGAGATCTATGACACTGACCTGGTGATGGTGGACAGGACACACACAGACATCTGCTTTGAGGACACACTGATATTGTGAGTATGGACATTCAGATGCACTGGTCTGTGATCTTTGCTGTCTTTCTTATCGCTCAGCTTCTTCATCAGTTTCACATACACTATCAGAAGAATAGGCGCTGTGCTGGTGCAGTTTTGGTTTAACAAGGTACAAACAAAGTAAATGTCCATTCAAGGGTACAAGAGTGGATTTATGGTCCATCTGAATACTCTGAGTGAGAGGTACAGTACATATTAAAACAATGAACTAAAAAGACTGGGGACAAGACAGCGTTTGTGAGATCAACACAGCAAACATACAAAATATAATTATGTGTCCTAATTAAAGGTGCTGAGAAAGTACCCTTGAGGCTTCCACCCCAGTCACAGGAGGGGCACCGGGCCAGTGGAAATTTACTGCTGTTTTTTGTAAATGAGTAATTCATTTGAAGATACTGAACAATTTGTAGTAGCAACTGGATAATTTATAGTAGTTTATATAAGTTTATGTAACTTAATAATTAATAGTGGTAACTAAATATTTTATAGTAGTAAATGAAATGTTTATAAAAGATACTGTATAATTTATAGTGAACAATGAAAATAACAATAACTGAATAATTTAGAGTAGGAACTTAATAATAGCAGTAATTGAATATTTATAGTAGCAACTGAAAAGTCTATAGTAATAGACTCCTAGTAGTAATTCCTGTACTAGCTGGAATATTATCTAACGGAACACTAAGCACGTTTGTAAGTCACTCTGGGTAAGAGCGTCTGCTAAATGCCTTAAATGTAAAGGTAATGTAAATGTAATATCTTACTGAGTAGATACTGAGTAGTAGTAGTATCTTTAGTAGATACTGAATAATGAAAATAATAATACAGTATAATAATATTATAATAAATAATTTATAGTTGTAACCAAATAGTTTATAATAGTAACTGAATAGTTTACAGGGGTAACTGAATATTGTAGCAACTGAATAACTCTTGGTAGTAACCGGATCATTTATAGTAGTAACTTAATAATTAATAGTAGTTACAGAATAACTTCAAGTAACTATTGAATACTTTATAATAGAAATGTAATAGTACTGAGATAACATTTAATATTAGTAACTGAATATTTAATAGTAGTAACCAGTAGTGAATAATTTATTGTAGATACTGAATAATGTAAATAGTGGTAATTATTGAAAATTAATTGACTTTAAATTCGTTATAGGAAAGTATAATGATAGAAAAATACATTTATATATTTAAATGAGTATTTAATTGTGAAATTGCAAAGTATTTTAAATACTTTCATTACTATATTATTGATACTAGTAGTGAGTTATGATATCTTAAAGTGTAGACCTGATCTATTTTAGTTTTAGAACGTCTAAATATAACAGTCTACATCTAAGTGAGCAATTAGACCTAATACAGTGATGATATGACATCAGGCAGAATCATACGGCACAAAAACAAGGTATACTTTACTGAGTGAGTGAAGCAATGCAGGAGAGCAATCTCGCACTGGCAGAGATATCCAGCTGCTGATGTTTACATGCGTGTTTTGGTGAGTTTCCTGTTGAAGCCTCTGGGGAAATACTGGACCTCTTCTTTTGTTGTGAGCTTATGGGTGTGGTAGGATGGATGAGACAAACATGTTTTCACCCCCTTCCCCCCCCCACCATATTTCTCTCTCTCTCTCTCTCTCTCTCTCTCTCTCTCTCTCTCTCTCTGCAGTGCGGACGTGTCTCCAGGTTTCGAATTGCGGTTGGAGCTCTATAGCTGTTATGTGGATGAGGAGTTCAGTCTGGCTCAGGCTCCGCGGCGGCTGGCCCGCCTCAGTGGCTCTCTGGGTCGTTCCTCCGGTAAACGGCTCCGCGCAGCTCTGGAGTCAGCCACAGCATGTGGACTGAACGGCAGTACAGACAGAGAGACAGATGGAGACAGAGCAGGATCACCTGGAGGCTCTCCAGTACATGCGCCAGCACTGTAATAATGATATTAACTCTTTCACTCCTGAAATGCAGTGGCCTTTTCCTGTCTTCATACAGAGCCCCAAAATTCAGCCTGTTCCAGAGTTTATTAAGACTAAAAATCATAAATACAACAATATCTCCAGCAGTCACGACTGAACAGGATATGGAAACACACGCTTTACTTTTAATGTGAGTCAGTGGAACCAGTCATTGTTCCAAATGAATCTGGACCATTTAATTTAGTCTTTAAGTTTACATACGGTGTACAGAGCCACCGGCTCTTTCGAACGATGTCACAAACTGGAAAACCATGAAACTGGAGATACAGTGTTTTGCAGCAGCTTATGCCGTTCATGTTCCTACAATGACATACAGTCTACGCTAATATCACATGGTTCTGTGCACAGGGGCCCGAAATATCACCTGCTGGCTCACACCTGTCTGACCCTGTCTCATGTCCAGAATTCTTTTAGAACTCATGATCTGACCATCTCTGGCACAGGTAAGAGCACTGTTAGCACTTCTAGCACTCCTAGCACTAGCCCCTTTTCAGTTTCATTAATCAGATTTATTTATTTACATTTTCTTTTTTATATTATATTATATTATATTATATTATATTATATTATATTATATTATATTATATTATATTATATTATATTATATTATATTATTATGGTTTTGTTGTCATTGTGTTTTTTAAACTTGTTTAAAATGCAATAAACATGCTGTTATTCATGTAACATAATAATAATAATGATAATAATAATAACAGCAACAATAATAATCATAATCATAGCAATTATTATTATTATTATTATTTATTACTTAGCAAAAATGCTCTAGTGTGATTTTCTGTGTGTGTGTGTGTGTGTGTGTGTGTGTGTGTCTGTGTGTGTCTGTGTGTTTTAGAGGACAGCTCGTTCTGGTTGCCGCTCTATGGTAGTGTATGTTGTCGCCTGGTGGCTCAGCCAAACTGTATGGCTCTGCAGGTCATGAGCGGCAAGCTGAAGGTCCAGGTAAGCTTTGTAGTGATAAAAAGTGCTTCACTTGTTCACGCAGATACATTCCAGCAGCTTCAGCTAATGCTCACATCAGCCATCATAACTGAGAACTGTGACTACATATGAAGCTGTGTTAGATCTCCTGACATCTAACAACAGTGAATACAGAATAAGCTGTTTCTGCTACTCAGTTTCTGTAAATACACTGTCCCCAAGAACAAATTGCATATTCGGAATCTGTATTTCTATTTCTAAATATAAATTTTACATCAGAGTCTTTTTTAATAATCAGGGAAAGTTCATGTCCCCGTAATAAAGTCTGTGCCAAAACAGACACTGTAAGGAGAAGTGACCACTCTCTAAGTGGATTCTAATCAACTTGCAGCTAACAGCACTGGATCAAATCGCAGTGGAGTCATACACGATGCATTGGTAAGGAACCTTAATCAGTGTTGTGATCTCTGTCCATGCAGCAACCAGATGAGAGCTGGTCGGAGGTCAATGGTGTCCTAAAAGGGACAGAACTAGTCTGCTATCATTGGCAAGAAGGTGTGGACACTTCAGAAGAACCAGCATTCACCATTCCCATAAACAAGGTGAGGCTGATGCAGTCATTCATCATATCTGATCAAATCGCTGGTTTCTTTTTCTGTTTCTTGGTTCCTCCTGCTTAGAGGATCTAAAGGTTTCTTGTTGCCATTGGTGACACACTGGACCTTGGGCCCAAATACCCACAGGCGCCTCCTTGAATCTACCTGCATAAATAGGAGCACTTTGTAGTTCTGCTGTAGTGTAGAAACAAGGTGTACCTAATGTAGTGGCCAGTTCTTACCACAGTGTGTAGTTCAACACTTCAGCCACAGGAGGTCACTCTCTGTCTGATACACAGTGCAGTTATTCAGCGAATGTGCTGAATGCTCCTAGTCATTGTCCCGCCGCCTCCTAGCGCTCCCTTTTGGGGCGGATACGGAATTTTGTGCATTTTTATGGGTTAGCAGTGATGATGGTGCCCTCAGTTCCTGTTCAAGGGTCGTGATGTCCTCCCTCTGTCACATGCAGAAGAACAGGGCATGCTGTACTCAAAAGATTTTTGATTATCTGCTGACAACAATGATCATAATTCGTTTTTAGAGGACTTTTTTTATCTCTTAGAATAAAACAGGCTGTGTTATTTGCAGATTTGAGCAACAAGGCTTGTAACATCAACATACCCTGGAGAAAAAATATTCAAATTAATTATTAAAACAGAACGTTTCTCATATCTACTTCAAAGATTCATATTTTGAAATTGTTGTAAGCTCATTTTAAGATTGTTATACTGAATGTTTTATGTGATTTTAGATTTTTTTTTCTTACTATATTGCCAGATAATTTGGCCTGTTTTAAGCAAATGTTTGCCAATAAAGGAAATCAATCAAAACAAATTACTGTCTAGAAATTAGTCCAATAATCTTAATATAAGTTTACAACAATCTCAAATGAAATATTTTTACATAATCTGTAATTATTCTATTTGTAATTATTCTGTTTATTTATTAATTATTATAATTTTTATTATTATTTAACTATTGTAGCTTATATCTAGTCGATATATCTAAATATATAAAATTCTTTATCAAGACTTACTGTACTCATTTCTAGACATGTTACTTTAGTCATTTTAGTAAGCCAATTTTTCTCACTATATTGGCAGATAATTTAGCCTGTTGTAAGCAAATGCCCTAAAATAGGCAAAATCGTCTGCCAATAAATTGAAAACATTTGGCTGAAAAAATCACCTGAAACAATAAAAATAATCTAGAAATAAGTACAATAATATTGAATAAAGAATAGGATATAGATAAAAATAATTTACTAGCCAATATGTATATATATATTTATCTTATTTTTGCACTTTGCACTGTTAAAAATTTACAATAAGGGTACATGTATTGTTTTCCTATTTAGTAGTAGTAATGTTGCAATTAATCATTAACTAATAAAGGAATATTTAGGAATATTATAAAGTAGTTTATTAATAAATGTTGAAGTCATATTTCTATTAATCATTAAATAATTACCTGTATGTATGTATGTATGTATGTATGTATGTATGTATGTATAATGTCATTGTCTAATCAGTTCCTTGTATATAATCAGCCTCTTATATATGAAAGCATCTTGTGTATAATTAATAGATAATTAATATATTGTGTTAAAAATATTATTATTTAATATTCAATTAAATATTATAATATAATTAAATAATATATGATAGACAGAGAGAAGAAGATTATTGAATTAGAATTTAATTTAATTGAATATTAAATATTAATATTTTTAATTCTGGAATATAGAATTCTGGAAATACACACACACATATATATATATATATATATATATATATATATATATTTATTTATTTTTTTTTATAGTATTTTATAGTATTTTTTTTTTTGTACATAGTATTCATTTAAAATGATCATAGACTTCAGTAAATTGTTAATTAGTCCTTACCTCTTACTGTCACTGAGCCACACAGTTATCATCATTATTATTATATGATTAATCGAGACATTAGTTATTAGGGATTAAAAATGTACTTATTAAGCAGTTTTTTAGGGATTATAAACTGCTTAATAAAACCTAAAAATAATGTTTACCCTTTTTCAATCATTACTTAATGATTAATTACATTAATACTAAGATATTAATGCTTATTAATGTCTTAGGTACTGTTAATAGATGTACCCTTACTGTAAAGTGTTACCTGTAAGTGTGTGTGTGTTTGCGTTCTTTAGGAAACCCGGATACGTGCGACAGAAAAAGACCCGGTTATAAACACGCAGAGTATCTTGATCACCAACCAGTGGGCACAGGGAGAGTCCACACACACATTGGTCACTCACACACAGCAAGAAGCACACAGTTGGATGGAAGTCTTCTGGCAGCATTTCTACGACATGAGTAAGTACACACACGTACACCCACACAAACACCCACCGAGATACGCCCTGCCTGTATAGAGACTTTCTGGCTGCATTTTTATGCAGTGAGTGTGCACATACAAATGCATGCTGATATGGCTGAGCTCTTGTAGAGCGTTTCTTGTTGTGCGCAGCCTGTGTCTTCAGATGGAATGTAATGACGTCAGCAGATCCCATCAGCATGTTCATCAGTATCAGTCCATCTGGTCCGTAACAGCTCTCTGCAGCCAAGCAACGGGCAAACTTCATGTGTTTCCACATAAATACATGTCTATGTGTATGACGATAGATATCCTATAAAAGTGGCTCGTCACATTGTGTGGAGGGATTATAGTCCAGTATGAATCTGCAGTGTGTGTGTAGTTACAGTCTGACAGTAATAACTGTGGAGGGATTATAATCCAGTATGAATCTGCAGTGTGTGTAGTGTTACAGTCTGACAGTAATAACTGTGGAGTGATTATAATCCAGTATGAATCTGCAGCGTGTGTAGTGTTTACAGTCTGACAGTAATAACTGTGGAGGGATTATAATCCAGTATGAATCTGCAGCGTGTGTAGTGTTACAGTCTGACAGTAATAACTGTGGAGGGATTATAATCCAGTATGAATCTGCAGCGTGTGTAGTGTTTACAGTCTGACAGTAATAACTGTGGAGGGATTATAATCCAGTATGAATCTGCAGCGTGTGTAGTGTTTACAGTCTGACAGTAATAACTGTGGAGGGATTATAATCCAGTATGAATCTGCAGCGTGTGTAGTGTTTACAGTCTGACAGTAAAAACTGTGGAGGGATTATAATCCAGTATGAATCTGCAGCGTGTGTAGTGTGTTACAGTCTGACAGTAATAATTTTAATCTGTGGAGGTGTGTGGTGTTTACAGTCTGAACAGTACTACTGTGGAGGGATCCAGTATGAATCTGCAGCGTGTGTAGTGTTTACAGTCTGACAGTAATAACTGTGGAGTGATTATAATCCAGTATGAATCTGCAGCGTGTGTAGTGTTTACAGTCTGACAGTAATAACTGTGGAGTGATTATAATCCAGTATGAGTCTGCAGCGTGTGTGGTGTTTACAGTCTGACAGCAATAACTGTGGAGGGATTATAATCCAGTATGAATCTGCAGTGTGTGTAGTGTTACAGTCTGACAGTAATAACTGTGGAGTGATTATAATCCAGTATGAATCTGCAGCGTGTGTGGTGTTTACAGTCTGAAAGTAATAACTGTGGGGGGATTTTAATCCAGTATGAATCTGCAGCGTGTGTAGTGTTTACAGTCTAGCAGTAATAACTGTGGGGGGATTTTAATCCAGTATGAATCTGCAGTGTGTATAGTGTTTACAGTCTGGCAGTAATAACTGTGGGGGGATTTTAATCCAGTATGAATCTGCAGCGTGTGTAGTGTTACAGTCTGACAGTAATAACTGTGGAGTGATTATAATCCAGTATGAATCTGCAGCGTGTGTAGTGTTTACAGTCTGACAGTAATAACTGTGGAGTGATTATAATCCAGTATGAATCTGCAGCGTGTGTAGTGTTACAGTCTGACAGTAATAACTGTGGAGTGATTATAATCCAGTATGAATCTGCAGCGTGTGTAGTGTTTACAGTCTGACAGTAATAACTGTGGAGGGATTATAATCCAGTATGAGTCTGCAGCGTGTGTGGTGTTTACAGTCTGACAGTAATAACTGTGGAGGGATTATAATCCAGTATGAATCTGCAGCGTGTGTAGTGTTACAGTCTGACAGTAATAACTGTGGAGGGATTATAATCCAGTATGAATCTGCAGCGTGTGTAGTGTTTACAGTCTGACAGTAATAACTGTGGAGTGATTATAATCCGGTATGAATCTGCAGCGTGTGTAGTGTTTACAGTCTGAAAGTAATAACTGTGGAGGGATTATAATCCAGTATGAATCTGCAGTGTGTGTAGTGTTTACAGTCTGACAGTAATAACTGTGGGGGGATTTTAATCCAGTATGAATCTGCAGTGTGTGTAGTGTTTACAGTCTGACAGTAATAACTGTGGGGGGATTATAATCCAGTATGAATCTGCAGTGTGTGTAGTGTTTACAGTCTGACAGTAATAACTGTGGAGTGATTATAATCCAGTATGAATCTGCAGTGTGTGTAGTGTTTACAGTCTGACAGTAATAACTGTGGGGGGATTATAATCCAGTATGAGTCTGCAGTGTGTGTAGTGTTACAGTCTGACAGTAATAACTGTGGAGTGATTATAATCCAGTATGAATCTGCAGTGTGTGTAGTGTTTACAGTCTGACAGTAATAACTGTGGGGGGATTTTAATCCAGTATGAATCTGCAGTGTGTATAGCGTTTACAGTCTGACAGTAATAACTGTGGGGGGATTTTAATCCAGTATGAATCTGCAGTGTGTGTAGCGTTTACAGTCTGACAGTAATAACTGTGGAGTGATTATAATCCAGTATGAATCTGCAGTGTGTGTGGTGTTTACAGTCTGACAGTAATAACTGTGGGGGGATTATAATCCAGTATGAATCTGCAGTGTGTGTGGTGTTTACAGTCTGACAGTAATAACTGTGGAGTGATTATAATCCAGTATGAGTCTGCAGTGTGTGTGGTGTTTACAGTCTGACAGTAATAACTGTGGGGGGATTTTAATCCAGTATGAATCTGCAGTGTGTGTAGCGTTTACAGTCTGACAGTAATAACTGTGGGGGGATTATAATCCAGTATGAGTCTGCAGTGTGTGTAGTGTTACAGTCTGACAGTAATAACTGTGGAGTGATTATAATCCAGTATGAATCTGCAGTGTGTGTAGCGTTTACAGTCTGACAGTAATAACTGTGGGGGGATTTTAATCCAGTATGAATCTGCAGTGTGTGTAGTGTTACAGTCTGACAGTAATAACTGTGGAGTGATTATAATCCAGTATGAGTCTGCAGTGTGTGTAGTGTTACAGTCTGACAGTAATAACTGTGGGGGGGATAACCAGTGGAGTGATGTATAATCCAGTCTGACATCTGCAGTGTGTGTGTGTAGTGTTTACAGTCTGACAGTAATAACTGTGGGGTGATAATAATTGCAGCGTGTGTAATCTGACAGTAATAACTGTGGGGGGATTTTAATCCAGTATGAATCTGCAGTGTGTGTAGTGTTTACAGTCTGACAGTAATAACTGTGGGGGGATTTTAATCCAGTATGAATCTGCAGTGTGTGTAGTGTTTAAAGTCTGACAGTAATAACTGTGGAGTGATTATAACCTAGTATGAATCTGCAGTGTGTGCAGATCTCACATTTGCAGATCCAGTATATTAAAACACTATGTTCAAATTGCATGATTCTCTATGGGTGGGGTTGAGGTGTTAGGCGTGTAATGGGCCATTAATTAATTTTAAATCACACGTTTTTCAACATTATATACATTTATTGGAAGATGTACTTTCATATAGTATTCCAGGGATCTGTCAAATTCCAGGTGCGTTAACTCAATGACCCTGGTGAAGCCCTGATGTCCTAGTGACTCCAGAAACCACATTAAGTGACATACACGTAGCACGCACTTCATTGTCTTAAGCTATCTTAGTTTAACGCCAAATACCTAGAACCTACCTACCTTGAGTTTCTATAGGCTTCACAGAATTTGCATAACTGGTATATTGACCCAGTTACCTTTTCCTTAAACAAAGTCCTGAAGTTACTTAACATGACTTCTGTCTGTTTACCTTAGATGCCAGCTCCCACAATGTATGTATACATATGGTGTTATCTAAAACAACAGTTTAGCAGCAGTATATACTGTATATATGAGAGTAAGCAATTTACATTATCTAAAGCCTTTTATCTGGAGAATGAGCATTTATTTGTTTAAAAGTGTCACTGATGCGAAGCACCAGTGCATGTAACCCCAAAGATTATTCTTACGTCTCCAAAATATGGCATTTCAGTTAGAACAGGGTTGGTTTCACTCTTGATACTAAAGGGCCAGTAGCTCCCCCTTGTGGATTGTTGTCTTGCTAAAGGTGAGACGAGTCTTTCATCATGCTGTGATATCTAGTTGAAAGATGCAGTGAGATGTAATTACATTTAAATCAGTACACAATGAATGGAAACACAAACACATTCCATTAAATGTGGGACCCCTTTTTGACCCTACCTAACTTCACAAGTTGTCTTGTTATCTTAAGATTTGTCTGATCTTGAGAAAACAACTTTTATTGTCCTTAGATCTCCAGAAAAATAAGATGGAAAGCCAGGAAAACAACTTTCATTATTTTGATCACAAGGAAAATAAATTGTGGTTGCAAGAAAACTAATTTTGTTATCTTGAGATCACAAGACTTTAATTATGATCTCAGTAATAAAAAAATTCATTATGTTGAGAGTACAAGAAAAATAACCTGTGATCCTGAGAAAGCAATTTTCATTATTTTGATCACGAGACAAATGATTTTTGTTATGTTGAGATCACAAGAAAACTTGTGTTGTGATCCCAGGAAAACAACTCATTATTTTCATCACAAGAAACAATTACTTGTGACTTCGAGAAAACAACTTGGGTTATCTTGAGATCACAAGACAAATTAGTAACAAACAACAGTCTGGAAAACGATTACTTCCCCATGGCCTGTCTGGACGCAGTTTTTGAGGTTTTGAAAGTGCTACATTTGTTCAGGTCAACTGAATGAAATAGGCTGATACTACATGAAATCACTGAAAGACCATTTTCACAGTGAAGATAAAATCCCCCATAGTTTGTCCACCAGCTGTTGCTTTCAGCTGAAGTCTGGCAGTATGTTAAAATGAGGATATCTGTGGCAGTTATGCTGAGACTGTGTGCCTGTGTCTTCCTGCAAGAGCTGCTTTGGCACTGGACCACATTTTCCAGTTTTGGGGTATGAGGATGTTTTGCCGCCACTAAGCAAGGGATAGTGTGAAAGTTTCATCTCTCATTCTCATGACTCATTTTCTCAATCGTTTTCATTACAGCGGTGAATCATCTTTAGTTAGAAAGTCTAGAATGGAAAATATTCCGTAACCACAGGGTTTATAACCAAGACCAAGGCATTCCAGTAGGGCCGGTTAGTTGGTGCTGTGTTTATATTGCTATATCTATTATTTCTGATTATCTTGGCTATTTATGTTGTGTGAATCGATTGATCTGGTGTACTTATTGTATGTTCGACACTGTTTTACACTATCATGTGTCCACAGTCCTGTACCTTGTTGGGTGCTGCACCATCAGGCCTGAAGAATGACATTGCGTTCCACTGTATCTTAATATATATATAAAATATAATTCCAACTTATACTGAGAAATGACAATTGACATGACAATTTGGAATGTCTATAAATGTCGTTGGTTCTGTATAGCACCAAAAATGGTTCCTCTTGGTGCTTTATAGAACTTGTATAGAAAAGCAAGTTCTGTGTAGAACCATGTACAACAACAATTCCACCATGCAAATTTTTCTTTGAGTGTTTATGGTTCCTACAGATGCATTGTCTTCACTTAAGAACCCTTGAGGGACCATCTTTGTTGAGAGTGTACGTGAGGTACTCCTGCAGTAACGTAAAGCAACAGTCTTTACATAGATTGTGCAGTTGCATATATAAGGGTACGCTTCTACACACATGTTCATATCAGTGTACACATACACATCGGTTTATCTACTTCAGTACACAGATTTCACTGTATAATGTCAGTGGTGTTACTATTGTAACAAGGGCCACTACTAGGGCTGGTTTGCAGCCTTCTGCAGTATCAGTATTGCATTTTAGACAATGATATATCGATATGTAATAGCGATACATGAAGTAATGCATTATCTTAGCCCTCCCAGCCAATAGAATAGCAGAGATCAGGAAGATACCTTTTAGAAATCCTTCACATTTTGCCTTAAGCTATGAAGGTCATTTTTGGTTTTAAGTGACGCGCTTATCTCACTCCCAGGCTTCGAATCTCACTGATCGAAAACAGACGCCCACAAGCACATTGTTGCTATTAGGCGCCTGTAAGTGGAAAAATGATCTGATAAGTGGGGAATCTATATCAGTATCTGTATTGAATAAAAGGATAGATATGCAAAAACAAGTGGGAGGATAACTCTGTTAGGCCAGTTTTCAGCTTTTCTTAGAAGCACTGGCCTTATCAATATATGTTTAGATAAGCATATGAGCTCACTTATGAAGGCTTAGGTGTTCTATTGACAGATTTAAGGACTGCACTGAGATACAGCCTTTAAATTCATAATAAGCAGCTGTAATAAGCATCTTATAAGCAGCTATATATGGCATATGAATTGCTCATAAGCAGCTATAATAAGCATTCTACAAGAATATATGTACGATCTTTCATTTTTCTGAGATTTAACAAATAGTAACATACAAAACAGAGCCCATAGAGCTACATATGTTTATAAAAATATATAAATAATAATCATACAACTACAATACATTGTATGCTGTGTTTTACAAATTATGACCCAGTATAGCCCCGTTAAGCCAGACTTTGTGATTAAATATGTTCTTGATGATATGGAGACATGGTCCCCCCAAACCACCCCCATTTCTGGTTGTTGGTACACAACGTCATTTTGCCATTACAGTATCACAAAAAGTTCAGTTTGAAGTACTTCAGCATTACATGACATATTTCTTATGTGAGGACTTGCTTACTAGCAGCGTAACATAAATCAACACAAGCTTTATATATAGTTTATATGAAAATATACTATATTCGTGTGTATATATGTCATGTAGGTATGGCAAAACTCAAAATTAAAACCGAAACTGCAGTAGAAACTGCAGTAGAAACTGCAGGAACGTGGCTTTGTGAATGTCTGTTATGCACAGAGCACCTCCAGTTCGTCCTGTGTTTTTGGAATTACAATGTAGAGATTCTTTGAAGAAGTACTAACCAAACCCCAAACTACAGACACAGGCACGTACACACATTTTTCTATCTTGAAAATCTGAGCCGTGTCACCTGCACGTTGAACGTATCTTGTTGCAGCGTATGATCATGCACAAAAACATCTGGCTGGAAACACAAATGTTTCTTTGGAAATTACTTTTGTCACTTTTTGTTTTCACACACAACAGTAACCAGTCAGTAGGTTGGCCACTGTGTCTGATTTCCTCAGAAAAACATTACCCCTAGACTTGAGCTACTATTACATTATAAACCATGGCAATCAGACGGGACTGCTTTTCCCCACTTAACCTCATCCAGTGTGTCCACTGATCACTCTGTAATATGTAATTGTGCATTGTTATCCCATAACAGTCTTTATTTTTGGCTGGCAGTTTTTAAGCTGTTAAACTGTGAAATGTTTAGTCTGACAAGCAATTCGATGGAGTTACAATGATATGCAGCTGTTTGTTTGGACATACATTTTTTACAAAGTGATTTTATTTTATTTTTTATAGTAAGATTTCCTTTAGGACCCATAGAGACCATGTAGGAGTTCCAGTGAATTTAGTTTATATACAAGCCATGAAAAAGAGATTATAAAAAACCTATAGAAAGTCATGTCTGTGAATTCTACAATTACTTCCTGCAGTACTTACATAATTAATTACTAGTTTAATATTTTTAAAATTGACATATAACAGTGTGAATATATTCATTGTAATTTCCAGTGCTTCGTCCAATGGGACGTTGAAGCTAAATTGGCAGTGTACTCTACTTTAGTAAATATCACCTCTTAACTCTACACTGTAATTCAGTGTAACAAAGACCACAGCCTGTTTACCACTGCAGTGAAAGACAGAATGACCCAAATATAAAGAAATAAAACAATTATAAAATAATATTTTTTTCGAAATACAGACAATACTGCCTGCACACTGATTTGCATTTAAAAGGTCAAATCCTCTTTTATGTCAGACCAGGTGTAATACCTCACGCATATCTGCATGTGTATGACTCGCACGTCGCTATGCATATAGACACATACACACGTCCTGGAACGTCCCCAGAGGACACAAAGCAGGCATTGTTCTGACCTGATGGAAGTTGACAGAGTTGGGTGGAGACCGATTCTTTTTGCTTTTGTGAAAAAAGAATGTTCTGCCTGTAGCCATATTTGTGTAATCTCTATAATAACCTCCATTCAAAAGTTGGAAATCACTTGTCATATTGGTAGTTCTGGTATTCTGAGAGACTTTATTCAATATTTTTATTAAAAGATAAACAAGGTACAAACAAAAAACAAAATATTTCATTTGAATGTATGTCAAAAATGATTTTTCAAGTCATTTTGGGCCATTTGTTTTGGATCATTATGAGGTTTACACCCAATGTAAAAGACTACAGGCATTTAAGACATATAAGTATACATTCCCAAAGGTATTCACTCACCCATCCAAATCACTGAATTCAGCTCTTCCAATTATTTCCATGGCCACAGGTATATAAATCCAAGCACCTAGGTATGCAGACTGCTTCTACAGACATTAGTGAGAGAATGGGTCGCTCTCAGGAGCTCAGTGAATTCCAGCATAGTGCTGTGATAGGATGCTACATGTGCAACAAGTCCAGTCATGAAATTTCCTCACTACTAAATATTCCACAAGTCGACTCAGTGGGATTATAATTAAGTGGAAACGACGGGGAACGACAGCCAGTGATAGGCCACATAAAATGGCGGGGTCAGCGGGTGCTGAAGTCGCCAATTTTCTGCAAAGTCAATTGTTACAGACCTCCAAACTTGATGTGGCCTTCAGATTAGCTCAGGAACAGTGCATAGAGATATTCCTAGAATGGGTTACCAAAGCTGAGCAGCTGCATCCAAGCCTTACATCACCCAGGGAAATGCAAGGCGTTGAATGCTGTGATGTACTCAAGAGCAGTGGAGCCGTGTTCTCTGGAGTGATAAATCAGGCTTCTCTTTCTGGGAATCCGATGGACTAGTCTGGGTTTGGCGGTTGCCAGGAGAACGGTACTTTTCTGACTGCATGGTGCCAAGTGTAAAGTTTATTTCGTGTGGGGTTGTTTTTCAGGAGTTGGGCTTGTCCTCTTAATTCCCGAGAAAGAAATTCTTAATTTAGCAGACCAAGAGATGCTGGAGAATTTCATGCTCCCAACTTTGTGGGAAAAGTTTGGGGATGGCTCCTTCCTGTTCCAACATGACTGCACACCAGTGTACAAATTAAGGTCCATTAAGACATAGATGTGAACTTGAAGAACTTGACTGGCCTGCACAGAGTCATGACTTCAACCCGATAGAACACCTTTGGGATGAATTGGGCGGAGACTGCAAGCCGAGCCTTCTCGTCCAACGTCAGTCTGTGACCTCCCAAAGAATGATCAAAAATTCCCATAAACACATTTCTAAAGCTCGTGGAAAAGAGTGGGCCAGTAACTTGATGGTGCTGCAGGAGGATGATGTGTGTATATATATGTATAGTGGAGGAAATAAATATTTGATCCCTTGCTGATTTTGTAAGTTTGCCCACTGACAAAGATATGAACAGTCTGTAATTTTAAGGGTAGGTTTATTTCAACAGTGAGAGAGAAAATCCAGAAAATTACATTGTATAAAATATATACATTTAAAAAGAAATTTAGTATTAAATTTAGAAATAAGTATTTGATCCCCTACCAAACATTAAGTGTGCTGGCTCCTACAGACCAGGGACAAGATCTGGGTCCTTGGGTACCACAATTTCGTTCCACCCCATGTACCACATGTGATGTGAATGACAATAAAGTCTCCTTGAATCCTTGAATCCTTGAATAGACCTGCACAAGGCTGGAATGGGCTACAAAACCTTAAGTAAGACGCTGGGTGAGAAGGAGACCATTGGGAGAGTTGGTGCCATTGTAAGAAAATGGAAAAAAATACAAAATGACATTAATCGACCTCGATCTGGGGCTCCATGAAAAATCTCACATCAGGGGTATCCTTGATCATGAGGAAGGTGAGAAATCAGCCTAAAACTACACAGGGGGAACTTGTTAATGATCTTAAGGCAGCTGGGACCACAGTCACCAAGAAAACCATTGGTAACACATTACTAATACCGTAATGGATTAAAATCCTGCAGTGCCCGCAAGGTCCCCCTGCTCAAGAAGGCAGGTCCATACACACACACACACACACACACACATATATGCATATATGTGTGTACGGACCTGCCTTCTTAAGCAGGGTGTGTGTGTGTGTGTGTGTTTAAATAAAGTTTTTTAAAACCAGAATTGAATACAGGCTGAATATATGGCAAACATGTATTCAATATTGCACATGGACTTGTCTTCAATACTACAAATACAGGACATATGATACAGGACACACACACACACACATATATATGCATATATGTATATATATATACCCATATACTCAGCCTGTATTAAATTCTAGTTTTAAAAAACTTTATTTAAACCTGCCAACCCTTTTAATATATATATAATTTTTTGGGCCCTCAGCCCATCAGAAACATTGCCCCCCAGGACAAATAGTTTACCATAATTTATCCATAAGTGTTCTGCGTCAAAATTGTATCACTGATTTCCAGTTGTGTGCTAACTTCACTTTCAGTGTTATGCAGCTTGCAGCCAACCCTGTTCCTCACCATGAACAAATCTTAACATGTCATCTACAAATTACTGACGTCGTAGTACAATCACTGTGTACATGCATTGCTTCTCTTCATTTAAGTCATGCTTTTACGTAATCCACCATCTGGGAGACCAGAACATTAATGGGTTTCAGAATAACCTTATTGGTGAGCCAGACTGGGCACTGTGGCCTGTGTGACAGTAGGCCTGGCTTACCTAAATATAGCTCATTATGCAATGTTTTAATTGTTTGAAGTAAACCAGGCATTTTGTAAGATTACAGCAGTTGCACCCTCCAGTCCAGCTGGTAATCTCACACAAGTTATATCACACCGCTCTGTATTACTGTTTGTGGAATTTTGCAGGGTGCTGCAGAACAATAGCCCATTGTGCTTACATACTGACCGGCTATCCCAGTCGTCTCTCCAGTGAGACTGTTGCTATTTGCCGTTGCTGTATTCTCCTCTGGATCTTGTTTGCCTTTGTCGTGCTTCGTCGTCTGGTATTCCGTCTGCAGGGAAGTTTGAAAAACCTGCTGGAGGCATCAGTGCCACGTCGAAGTGTTGTAAAAGGTAATTGACACTTGTCTTTAAATATTGGCCTGGCTGGGTTTCAGACATTCAGACAGGAGGTTTGAAATACAGAACATTTCTTTCTCCTGCATATCACACCAGCACACAGGTACACAACCTCTCAGTGTCCCTATAATTTGCTGTCTCCTCACCATGTATTTATTAGAGTACCGGATTGCTGCACAATGACAGGTGTCACTTTTGGAGTGTTTTATGGCGCGGTTCGTTATGGCATGCAGTACTCACCTAAACATCCAGTCATATGCAAATGTTCTGCAGAGTTACATATTTTCTGGAGTTTCCAAGTGACAATAACATGGGCGTGTCATTTCTACTGCACGTTACAATGCACTGCTTCTGTGTACTTGTTGAATTTGACATATTGGGTAAAATATAAAACCGTAAAATGTGGCCTGTGGTAAATTTCATGTTTTGTGTTCATTTATTTTTTCCCCAACATGTTAAATACAGCACATAAACAGGAGCAGTGCACTAAAATTAGCAGCTATTTCCACTTAAATTAACTTACTTCTGCTTTTAGAAATTCAACAAGCATGTCGTGTGACCAGGGGACTCAAACGTTCACATTTGGCTGTGAAAGATTTATTCATTTCCTTTCACACTTTAAAATAAAGGTACCCAAATACGAACCTCTGTCGGTTCCCTAGAGAAAGGGTAGCACTGTAGCCTGACAGCAAGAAGGGCCTGGGTTCAATTCCTGGCCTGGGGGTCCAGGGTTCTTTCTGGGTGCAGTTTGCATGTTGTTCCCGAGTCTGTGTGGGGGATCAGGTGCTCCGGTTTCCTCCCACAGTCCAAAGACATGCAGTCTGGTGAACTAGAGATGCTAAATTCCCCCCTAGGTGTGAATGTGTATGTCTGTGCTGACTGGATAACTGTCCCTTGGCCCATTGAATGCTGGGATAGGGTCCACTAACACCCAGGACCCAGAAGGATAAAGCAGTGTGAGTGAGTGAAGGTGTGAAGCACCTGTTTAAGGAACCTCCACATAAAGGTCTTGCCTTTAAAGGGAAATTCACCATTTAAAAAAAATTTTGGGATAGAATGCAATCCATTCTTTGCGGTGGTGGTGATAGAAACCTAGGGTTGCTATGGCAACAACATAAACAAAGCCATTTTATTAAGCCATATTTATTTATTAAGTTTTTATATGTAGATGATTGTAAAGTAGTTGTCTTTGGGGGCTATTTTGCCCCACCTGCACCTCTTTAAAGGTCTTACTATTAAACAGTGTCTCAGGCATCAGGCAGTGTATTCATAAGCGTTTCATTTAATAGCTTTCTGTGAGGGAGCTTTTGGACGTGGACGTCTGGTGCCATTTCAGTTCAGAAGTTTCTCTAGAACGGACCATTTCACACCAAACAACTCAGAATGACTCAGTTTACATCTTAAAGCTGGTGAAATCCCCTTTTAAGACTCTGACCAGACACTGAAAGGAAACCGAGCCAAGAAATGACAGGTTGTTTTCTTTACACAGGCCAATGGAAACAGTGCTGTGACGAGCTCATGAAGATCGAGGTGCCCTCTCCACGGAAATCAGCATCCATGGCATTAAAGCAGGGCTCCCTATATCACGAAATGGGTAAGAGCATCCATTTAACACAAGAATATTTACATGTAATAAATGCGTAACTAAAGTAGCATAAGCTGGGTTTTGTACTAGCTTCAGTCGTGCCTGTTTAAGGCCAGGTACAGTGAGTTATAGTCGTCTAGGTAAGAAGAGCATGGACAGATACTGGACAGCATAGTAGATTCCATTGGCTATGTTAAGTAGTGGTGGAAAGTAGGCCTACATACAGTCGTCCTATGATCTTTCTGTTTGCACAGCTCTCAAAATGTGTAGCAGAAAACCAGCATCCGACAGAGAAAACCAAAACAGGGCCATAAAAACACAAAGACGCCAAGCGAACAACCAGGGTTATAAATAACCAGGGCTCTAGATAGGACTAATGAAGAGAGGGTGGGGCTACATACTAGATACAGGCGAGGGCTGTGATGAAAGGGGGTGTGGTATACAAAAACAGAAGGTCATGTCAGAGACAGGAAGGAGAATGTAAACAAGGAGGGAAAACAGGCAACTACAAGGCCAAGGCAGGGCTGTGTGATGTAATCCATCAGATCTGTGTCCCACTTCAGGCAAACAAGACTTTATAAGAGGCTGCTGTGGATAAGGACTGAATATGTGAATATGAACAGTGTGCAGTCAGTGTTGGGGGCCATTATGGCTTCTACTTAAATGAATGTTGCACCATAAAAGAAGAGATTTGGCAGCTGACATCGACTCTGACAGCAGAAGCTGATTTTATTTTCGTTTTAGTTTTGCCAGTTATAAGACATGTGCACATGTCAGATTAAGAAAAGGAAAGTAACCCATCATTTGCTTCATTTGAGCACTGGCATGTCACCTTAGCCTAGTGTTTATTTAGAGTCTGGATGTCTACATATTTGGTGGCTTTTTTATGTATTGTTTATTTATTAGCTCCGTGGATGTACCTAAACACGAAAGTACACCTGTATTAAAAGGCTATGCTTCATATTCATGTTTCCTATGCTGCTCAGTGTAGGTACCTCACTGAATGTCTTAGGAATAGCCTTAGATGTAATACATTACATTACCCATTTATGCAATGAAGCCTGACTTGGTTGGGCAGCTGTTGGTGGATCACTGGGCTGCTGTCATGAGCATGCATATCTTGTCTGTAGCATATACTGCATATTTATAGGTACACTATATGGACAAAAGTATTGGGACACACCTCTTTATCATTGCATACAGTTGTTTCATTCAGACCCATCGCCACAGATGTATTAAATCAGGCACCTAGCCATGCTGTATGCTTTTACAGACATGTGCCATACAATGGGTTGTTCTAGTCAGTTTAAGTACATTTACATTTACATTTACATTTAAGGCATTTAGCAGACGCTCTTATCCAGAGCGACTTACAGCCGTGTCTAGTGTTCTGTAGGATAATATTTCCAGCTAGTACAGGAAGACAAGTAATGTCTTCCCTCCTGGATATTCCCCAGTCAACTGTGAGTGGTGTTACTGCAAAGTGGAAGTGTTTAGAAACCACAGCAATACGAACGAGAGCGGGGTTGCTGAGTCCTGAGGAGCATAGAGCATAAAAGTCTCCACCTCCTCTGGCATTAACGTCAGTGCAGAAACGGTGCTCCCAAAGCTTCACGGCATGGGTCACGTGGAGTTGCATGCGAGCCTTATGTTACCAAGCACAATGGCAAGCGTCAGATGGAGTGGTGTAAAGCACAGCCACAACTGAACTCTGGCGCAGTGAAAACGTGTTCTGTGAAGTGATGAATCAGACTTCTCTATAGTCTGATGGATGAGTCTGGGATTGGAGAACACAAGGAGAATGTTAACTGCTTGACTGCACTGTACCAACTCTAAAGTTTGGTAAAGGAGGGATAGTGGTGCTGTGGGGTTGTTTGTCAGGGTTGTCAGTGAGCCAGTTAGTTTCAGGGAGGGGAAATCTTATTACTTCAGCAGCCCAAGACGTCTTGTGTGTTTCCAAATTTGTGGGAACAGATAAGGGAGGGCCATATTCTGTGCCAGCATGACTGTGCTCAAGTGCACAAAGGATGGTCCATAAAGGCATGGTCGCGTGTGGAAATACTAGACTGGCTCACACAGAGCAGAATTTTCCCAATATGACCATGCACAATAGGAACACATTGATGGATAGGACAAATTGTTGGAGGCTGAAAAAGTTTACCCATTAAAAGTGTGGACATCATGCAGGAGGTTTCAGTTCACTCACTCCCCTTCTTAACCGCTTTACCCTTCTTGGTTGTGGGAGGTTCTGGGGCCTATCCCAGTGTTCATTGGGCAAAAGGGAGGAAACACATGGTCAGGCCACCAGTCCATCGCACAGCAGACAAATAGACATACACACTCACACCTGGGGGGCAGGTTGGGGAAGGAAACCGGAGCCCCCAGAGGAAACCCAGACAGACAGAAGGTGAACATGCACAGAAAGTCCCGGATGCCCCAGCCGGGATTTGAACCCTGGCGTACAGCGTACAGTTTCAAGCCAGAAACACTAAAACATATATGATGTATCTCAGCAGCATTAAGACCCAGTCCGTCTCAGCTAACTCAGCTAACTGCTGCTAACAGGGTTCCTTTCAGACCGAGAACAGCTCAAAGCTCAGTCTCTGCCCAGCTTTATCATTTCCAACTGGTAATGCATGTTTCTGCAAAATCTGACAATCAGCAAAGACACCTGCACATTACATTCATTCCCTGCACGAAAGCACAGCAATGTGGACTGACAACTGTGTTCTGCAGGTCACGCTCAGTCTGAAATTAACAAGACTCCTGTGTCTCCGTCTGAACGACTGAATTTAAGACCCTGTTCACAGCTGCTTGTCTCACATGACTCATGTTTCATGTAATCGCGCTGGTAATTAAAAGCGATACCGAGATTAAAGCGGGCGGATCAAGGCTGAAATATCGATACTTCCGATCCTGACGTCTGTTTATGAGGATTGCATGCCAGTATCTATTCTAGGTGTTTTCCTTATGCAGAATGGAGACGGGTGTGTTTAAACCTGTATGACGTTTGGCTCAAATGCATCTCAGACTTGGGTTTGCATTGCACTGACGGTGAATCAGAGACCCATCCTGAGGGGACTGGAGATTTGCTTATAAACTGTTTTTTGAGGCCTCACATAATTGATCAGTAATGGATAGCTGATTCATGAATGTGTCTGAATATATAATTTATCTTAATTAGAATAGTTAAAGGGGAGGTCTGCCGTTTTAAAAAAATTTGGACTACTGCTGCTCTCAGAATAATGCAACCCAGGGTAGTCAGCCCAGGAGACGCTCACCATGAGACCCTGTTAATTGGGTAGTTTTGGTTGGTGGGTAATCTTCTGTCCAGGCATCAGGCAGCATGCAGTATATCTATGTATCTACATGTCTCGCGAGGTAGCCTTCAGGAGCATTACGCTCTTCAGATGTCTGGTTACCATGAACATCACTGTAAACAGTTCTGACTCCATAAGATTCTCCACATTGGAGCATTTGTCTTCAAACCGCTCTGAATGAGTCTTCATCACCATCTTAACCATTTCATGATTTCTACTCAGGAGTTCCCCTTTGACTTTCAAGCAACTAGCCCTGGTTTTCTTTATCAATCACACAATTGACTGTAAATGTTGTACAATTTTTAAAAATCTGTTTATTTATGGAATAGGGAATGAAAACATATTAGTGCTTTACAAGTCTGCATACCTAAAACAGCCCAAGTCAGTGTATGACATACATGCATCCAACCAAATTTCATGGAAGGGGAACACCTAGCTGCATGTGAGTTGCTTGTGATTTTAATCAACATTTATTTATATAGCGCCTTTTACAACTAATATCTCAAAGCAGCTTTACAGTAAAGCAGTTTATATAAAGGAAAGGAAAACAAGGAGTCCATGTATAGACTAAAGGAAAGGAACCAGGGTTCAAGCCCCCCGTGAGCAAGCCAGTGGCAACGGTGAGTAAGGAAGAAACCTTGGGAGGAACCAGGCTCAAGGGGGGAACCCTTCCTCCTCGAGTCGATCCCTGATGAGGAGCAGCGGCAGCTCTATGTATGTATGTAGTAGAAATAGATAAAGCTGCCGCTCACTTATATAACGAGCAGGAAATGGGTGGAAAACAATGTCTGTTTCTTAGGAAGTCGATGCAAAGGAGCAAACACCATTTGAAGTGCTATGAACTGGTATCTCCACAGTCCTAAAGCCAATAGCTACAGGCGTTTCTGTTCTATGGAAGTCTAATTAATGCTGGTCCTTGAGCAGCCTGGTAAAGCGTATCCCAAACTTTGGCTAAACTTGCTCCAAATCCCCCCAAGATTCCCACCATTCTGTATGTATTTAGAAGAAATTCAAGCGGAAGTGTAATCTGTCAGGTCAGCTGGAGTGAAAGTCATGACAGCACCTGCTGTTTGTTTTCCTCCCCTGCGAGCTATTTCTCTGCGAAATGGTTTGAATGCTTGCATGGTGAAAAGTAGCAGCTAGTCAAATAAACCGCTTCTCTGTTTTATCTCTATTTGAACCTCAGGCAATATGCTGAGCAAATACAGGAAAGCGCAGCCTCCCGGCCTCAGCGTCCCGGAGGCCCATTCCGCAGGCAGAACTGTGTGAGCAGACAGCCTGTAACTTCAGAACGCCGCTGAACAGTATCTCAGTGACATCACTGTCTCTTTGTTTCTGGTCTGGATTAGCAAGTTCTAGTATCATGAAGTTCAGTATCAGAGTGGCGTGAGAAAAGCCCTTAGAGGCTCAGTGTTCGGGGCAGGCACAGGTACTTTCCTGGTGATGGTATGTGTTCCACATATTTTGCTTTGGTAATAATACAGTATTTGTGTAGTATAACAACATATTTTGATATATATATATATATATATATATATATATATATATATATATACATATATATATATATATATCGCTGCTTACCATGCATCGGATGGACTTTCATCACATTTATTAGACACTGTTACATTGATTATATTCAAAACACATATATTTAATATTAATATTAAACCAATATTGTCACACATATTTTTATAGCCCATATCTTTCATATTCATTAGCCTCACGTGCATGTTGGATGGCCATTCTATATGATATGTATTTGATCTGATCTCTTTGTGTTTATCTATATCAATGTCCTAATATTAGCTATATTTTCGGGACTATTAATTAACAATTTTAGTAAGTAAATAACACATTTTAAATAAATAATTATTTAGGGTGGTTCGTTCGTGCGTTGAGCGTGTGTTAATGTGTATGTATGGACTGGCGGCCTGTCCATGTTGTTTCCTGTCTTCTGTCCATTGAGTGCCTGAGGGAAAACTTGGAGGAGTAAAATTTATTTATATATTTATTTATCTCTGTCACAATCAGTGCTATTATCAAGGTAAATAATAAATGTCAATTAGCTTAAACTTCAAGTTCCATATACCATCATTTAAGTTTTGTTTCCATTTGTTTAATTACCCTAGTAATTGAATATTGGGGGCGTTTATTGGAGCCTTGTTGTTTGTTCAGTAAAGGCCAAATTAGCAAATTAGACAATCCTGACAAGTTTGTTCAGTGTGTATAAATCCTTATTAATTGTGTTGCTGTGGAAGTTGAATTTTATATATGTATATATATATATATATATATATATATATATATATATATATATATATATATATATATATGTATTTGATATAAGTGGAAAGATTTTGATTTCACAGTGTCTGTATATAGAGACGCCATATGTCTTATGCATAGAAGACGCAGAATGTGCGTATCTCCCTGAAGATGCACTGGACTGAGAGTGATGAAGGAAAGATTATTGAGACCAGAAGCAGACAGACCAGTCTTACTGCAAACTGTCAGATCCAGGGTAGAAAGAGAGGGCTGAGCACAGCTAACCTGCATAGACATCCCCATTAATGAGCGCAAGTTCTTATAGCCCAAGAAAAAGCCCAGTGCTGCTTGGAAATTCTAATCAGGTTGGAACTGGTTCAGCCGATCTGCTCGCATTCATGTGGTTGATGTGGGGTGCAAAGGAAAAAAGAAGGGCTGTTAATGATTGTTACAGGTAGAGATGGCAGAGAACTGATGCCATGCAGGTCCTGAAATACCACTTTCTCACACTGTTTGATTTGGCAGTGTTAGCTGTGTAGTTCTTCTCAAAGAGTGACTGAGAAGTTTCAGCATTCAGCCTGCGGATAGATGATCATTGTGAAGTTTGCCTGTGCGAATTTTTGCTCCCCATTCATCCGAAAGAGCATTTGTGACACCAGACTGATGTTGTATGAGGTTTCCGATGGGGTTGAGGTTTGGTTTCTGTGTGGCCAGTCCTTCCACACCGGACTCACCCAGCCATGTCTTTATGGACCTTGCTTTGTATACTAGAACACAGTCATGCTGGAACAGGAAAGGTTCTTCCCCAAACTGTTCGCTCAAAGTTGGAAGAATACAATGGTATAAAATCTCTTGGTCTGCTGAAGCATTACGATTTCCTTTCACTGGCACGAAGTGGCACTAGGGCAACCCCATAGCATTATGCCTCCTCCTCTGCAGTCGGCACAGTGCAGCGAGGGCAGGCAACATTCTGCTGGCATTCACGTCCATCTGACTGCCGGGTAGAGAAGCGTCATTGGTCTTATCCACAGAACACGGTTCCACTGCCCCAGTGTCCAGTGGTGGTGCTTTACACCACTCCATCTAATGCTTGCCTTTGTGCTTGGTGACGTAAGGCTTGGATGCAGCGGCTGGCCATGAAACCCATGCCATGAAACATCCGGTGCATATGTTTTTATATAGATGGCAACACCAGAGCAGGTTTGAAACTGCAGTTACTGAGTCGGCCAGGTGTTTGTGGCTTATATGCACCATGCTCCTCAACACTCGGAGAACCCACTCTGTAACTTTACATGGTCTCCCACTGTGCCCGAGTTGCTGTGGTTCCTAAATGCTTAGAAGAACCTAGTCACTATGCTTGTAGAGGTAGACTGCAGGACTAGGTGCTTATTTTTATACACCTATGGCAATGTGTCTAAATAACATACCTGCATTCGTCAATCCGGAGGTGTGTCCCAGTACATATAGTGCATACATTATTCTGGGCATACTAACCCAAAACCTCACATGGTGATGCAGAGTCAGAATTTGGAATCAGTGAATTCACTTTCTTAGTGCACAGAGCTGCTGAACTTGTCCTTCTCCATTGTAATAGATGGACTGAGAGATTAATTCACCTCTCACATGCTGGTAAATATGAACGTTGCTGCATGTCAAGTAACACTATACAGGGCTGCAGTGTCTTATTAAACCGCGATAAAAGCTCTGAAGCTTCTAGGCTGACAAAGCGGGTGTGAATCAGATCCGAATGACCTGAGGCCTTTTTGCTATAGCAGTAATAAACTGAAATTAGGATTGTGGGAGGGTTAATTATATCAGATAAGACAGCTTTGACAAATAGTTGAAATGCTATTACATGTGCAGATGAATTGGCTTCAAACCTGTTTATCAGGAGGGACCTAATGGTAAAGAACGTTGCAGCAGTGTGCAGGGCTTCGGAGTGTGATGTATACCGGAGTTAGATACTGAAGTTATTCTCGGTTCTAGATTCTCATGGTTAACGAGATCATTCTAAATCCATAAACATTGATCTGGAGTTGGTCCCCATTTTGCAGCTATAGCAGCTTCCACTCTTCTAAGAAGCCTTTTCCAAGATTTTGGAGAGTACATGTGGGAAAGTATGCCCACTCATCTAGATAAGCTTGTACATGATTCTTCCTTCAGATTGAGTATATAGATTGATACCCATATTTTCATTCTTTCATTCATTCATCTCCATTCATGTAGTGAAGTTAGAGTAGAGGTCCCTGATGGTAAAATACTCCTCCAGTGTCAGTAGAAGTTCCTCCCTTTAGACCTCCACTTGAGTAAAAGATGTACTTAGTTTTGGAGAGTAACAGTAGCATGATTTATTATGGCTCTATTGTCCTATTATCATTTCTGGAACAGAACTCTTAATCAGTTCATTTTACATTTACGGCCTTTGTCTAACTCTCCTATCCAGAGTGACTTACAAGGTTACTTATATTACAGCTAGGCTGATGTAGTGTTACGAGTTTTGCCCAAGGACTCTTATTGGTGTAGCACAGCATAGTCACCCAGACCAGGAATCAAACCCCAATCTCCCACATGGTGTGGTAGCTTAGTAACAAGTGGTGTTCTCCGTTGCGCCAAAGCAACCTAGGTGAAGACTTTAGTGTCTCTCAGTCCACAAGCCTTAAATAGAAGGTCAATAATTAGTCTGACACTGATGTCTATTCAAATAACCATAAGCACAAACACTAAAGGAAAACTGCTCCATTAGCTGGAACCAAGTTCACACACTCCTTACAGTACACTAACGCATTACACTTACTGAGTCACTGTACACCGACACGCTACTTACAGTACACTAACACATTACACTTACTGAGTTACTGTACACCAACACGCTACTTACAGTACACTAACACATTATACTCACTGAGTTACTGTACACCAACACGCTACTTACAGTACACTAACACATTACACTCACTGAGTTACTGTACACCAACACGCTACTTACAGTACACTAACACATTATACTCACTGAGTTACTGTACACCAACACGCTCCTTACAGTACACTAACACATTACACTTACTGAGTTACTGTATACCAACACACTACTTACAGTACACTAACACATCACACTCACTGAGTTACTGTACACCAACACACTCCTTACAGTACACTAACACATTATACTCACTGAGTTACTGTACCCGACACGCTCCTTACAGTACACTAACACATTACACTTACTGAGTTACTGTACACCAACACACTACTTACAGTACACCAACGCATTACACTTACTGAGTTACTGTACACCAACACACTACTTACAGTACACCAACACATTATACTTACTGAGTTACTGTACACCAACACACAATTTACAGTACACTAACACATTACACTTACTGAGTTACTGTACACCAACACACTGCTTACAGTACACTAACACATTCCACTTACTGAGTTACTGTATACCACTACAGGTTTGACACGGTCAAAGGTTTTTCTGTAGCTAAAGAGTCACATGATGATAGGCTTTTTTTTAACCTCAGTATCTGTTTATCTATATCTCTAGTGAAACTGGCTTGCAGTACTCTGAATATCATCTCTGTCCAAAGAAAAACAGGTATCTCATTTTTGTCGTTTTTCACTTTATGCATCATTTGAACACAGCAGCTGCGGTTCACACTGTGTGAAAATTTCATGATGAATGGACCCACAGAAACGGCCCAAAACTCTTGGGAAAAAAACGGTTTAATTAACTTATACACTAGGTTTTTGGACAGTGACAATGTGTAGGGCTTTGTTCTGCATTGAACAATCCTGAGCGTCACTGACTATGTGATATACGAGGAATTGTATGACGGTTTGCATGCTTTTCCTGCTTACTAATAATAGGCTCTCTTTTTGTCCCGGCACGTTTTATTTTTTCTCGGTAAAACGCAACGAGAGCTTGTCTAGTTATGAATGTCAAAGACAGAATACTTATGAGATTAAGTCTGCATAGCTGCCGTCGCATTTTTGACCTGGTTATGTGGCACTTCAATCAGCTCCTGGATTAGCATAGGACAGCTGCTGTCTGGATGTCCTGTTTTCTTTAGACATATGCATCATTCGTCAGTCATTAGGTAATTGGCGTTGAATGGTAAAGATGACACAACCTGTCAAATTCATACTGCAAACAATAAGGCGCAACATATTGCTGGAATATTGTGGCGTCCGCCCATCAATCTAAAAATTCAGCAAATTCTGCAAATTCAGCATCAAATCTCATCCCTGTCTCGTCTCCAGCGGTGAACAGCAGCACCGGTGTTAGCTCTTGTTCTGCTTCTATTCATATCACCTTATTTGTTTGCTGCTGAATATAGATTCTTGCCGAGAGCATGCCATGAGCCATTCGTCATTATGTTTGCTGTTATTGGCTACCTGCCCTTGATCTAACCGGGAAGGGCAGCTTCAACATGATTAATAAGATGTTAGGATATGCCGCCAGGGCAGCAGGGTTACTTCTTCATATTGGTCTGATTCCGCTCCTACAGCGTTTACAGTGACTCATTATCACCTCTTCAGTGGTATTATCACACAGGTTGGGTCGGGGCTAGCATGCTAACTTTTGTAGCTACCTCTGCAATCTGATACCAAGGCACTCTGATGTCAGCTGTCAAAACTGTTATTTCTTCACATTCTGTTTTTAATTTGAGTTATTTTCGGAATGGTTGCACTGCAACTGCACTGGTTACATACCAGAGATGGTAAGTGATCAACACTTCCAGCTCACTTGTTCCAGCTCACCTCCTGCCTCTGTTTCAATCAAATATGGTTCCACCTTAAAATACCCAACCCAGGTAAAAAAAAGTTTATTAATGGTTTGCAATTAGGTAATTAAACACTCGCTGTCTAAAGAATAGCTGCGCCCAAAGTGAATCAACTGACAGGAATGAAACATGGTGGGTATGTTTGACATTGCAAGACATGCCAGTCATTCACACTCAGCCACACATCTGGCATAAGCAAGGACGGGCATTATCGCTGTACTTGACTGACCCAGCAACCACGATTATGGACATTCAGCGAGCAGTGATGCCCTCCACCTTTGGGAGACAGCTGCACCACACAGGACTACATGCACACAGACTGTTACAATGACTCCCACGTCAATCTCACCAAAGACTGCAATAGTGTCGTGCCAGACTGTCATGGAGTGACTCAGAATGGCAGCGGGTCATCTTCAGTGACGAGTCCCGCTTTTGTCTTGGTGGAGACGAATGTGTGAGAATGTTCAAACTGCATGGGATGGATTATCACAGGACACCATTAGGAACCTCTACAACTCCGTGCCAAGAAGTCTGGCATGCTGCATTAGCAAACATGGCAACCCAACGCCTTACTGAGAGACACTACTTCTGTATGTGTAGCTCAATAAATATTGATCATATCAGCCTAAATTTATCATCATATATTGTTCCTGGTAACCTTTATCTTCCTTCCCAACAGCACTGCAACCCCACACTTCCTTCTGGGTGCAGCTATTCTTTTGAAGATGAGTGTGTGTGTGTGTGTGTGTGTGTGTGTGTGTGTGTGTAAACTGTGGAGACAGAGGCTGTATAGATGAGTTATATATTTGCATATTTGAACAAATCTTTGTCTTTTTCTACATGTATGGCTACAGTTGTATAGGTTGATTTTGAAATCACCCAAAAACCTGAATTTCTGGATATGAATTGGTTGTGCAATAGTAAATCAGTTTTTGTTTCAGACTTGTGCTTTAGGGTTAGTCTAGGTCTGGAATACTTTGCTTTTATCTGCTATCAATGAAAATTATCTCTGACTTCCTTAACAACGCCTTTTGTTTGTGCCTTTCACTGGAAAGTCCCTGAGATGTTGCTGCATAGAAGATTCAGAAGAGGCATGTCCTACTATTTCTAGTGGAGTTTCGGGTTGTTAATAAAGGGCGTATATTGAAGTTGCTCAGAATGTAAATATAAACGGAACACAGTTATTTGTACATCATTTTAACCCTGTATTTCATTAAGAATATACAAAGACAACATAAATGTTAAAACTGGGAAATTTGTTACATTTTTGGAGAAGTGTTTGCCCATTTTGAATTTCATGCCTTCAACATGTTTAAAAATGGTTGGGGACAGGTTGATGTTCGGCACTGTGTTGATCACCTCTTCTTATAACAGCACATTGTAAGGAGATGATTGCTGTTGTTCAGAAGGTCAAATATTTCCTGTCATAGCTTGGCACAGGATTTCAGCAGCTCAGTAGTTTGGGGTCGCCTTTGTTGTATTCTGATAATGCTCTAAATGTTTTCAGTATGAAACTGGTCTGGGCTGCAAGCAGGTCAGTTTAGCACCCAGACTCAGGAAAGCAAGACCTTCCCTGAAAAAGACCTTCTTCAAAACCCATCTATCACTGAAGAAAAGCAAGTATCTCAAAAATGGCAACTTTACAGAGAGGCCCAAAACCTACATTAATATTAATGTATTTCAATGTAACCAAACTTTTCCCCAAGCTATATTGGGCTGTTACCAAGTTGCATGTTTTCACAGATGATGGCTTTGGGAGATGTTCTTGAGCTCATGCAATCCCGTCTGATTTTAAAGCAGTGCCGCCTCATTGTGGAGGTAGTCAGCCCATTTTCTGTTATGACCATGGCTTATTTTTAGTATGGAGCTTCGTCGTTAGATCAGCGATATGCTCTGATGTATAGGTTTCTGAGGACACAGTCGAATGCCTTTCTGTAGGTAATGAAGCATACATTGACTTCCTTCTTGAATTCTTTGGCTTTTGTTCTTATCCATCAGTGACATTGTTGTGAAACCAGCTTGCATGTCTGTCTGTTGTTTCTCAGAGCTGCAATGCTGTTATCTACATCGAATGATCTGAAGCATAATTTCACTGGCATGTGATATAAGCGAAACTACGTAACAGTTGGCACACTATTAATAGGCTACTATTTAATCCCAACAGGTTTAATATTCAGTGTGAGAAAAGCATAATAAAACATGTTTATCTATAAATGCCATAGGCAGAATGTGAAATCTGCATAGCTGAGTTCTTTCTCACCCGGTTATGCTGCTCTTCCATCAGCTCCTGGATTAGTATTGGGCATCTGTCTGAATGTCCTGTTTTCTCTAGACCCATGTATCATTCATCAGTCATTAGCTAAGTGATGGTGAATGACATCTCTTGTTAGTCATTAAGGCTGAGATTTCAATTTTAAATGAGGCACATTTGGATTTCTGGCAACATGATAGCTAGACGGTTTTCAATGTCTGGTTCCTTAACAAACAATTCAAGCCTGGAAACCTGTTAGACCTCTTAGACTTGTCTGTTACTGTTGCTGGTTTGTTTTCTAAGGCTGATAAATGCGGATTGGGGATTAGAAAAGCATTCAGAATACTAAACCGTGGGCTGTTTCTTGAAATAGCCTTAAACTTGGATGAAAAGCTGGAACAGGTCATAATCATATAGTGTTTGTTTACCATACAACAAATTATACACCTTATGTGGTTATGGTGGCTCCTTGCATAAAATACCTGACAGGTGTGAGTGATGTGATCCATAGCTTGAGAAGAGGTGGTACAGTGCATTAAATGTCTTGTTCCATGTGTGGAAACTGGCTTCAAAGCAGATGTTAATTGGCTCAAAAGGAGTGACTGCATTTGGATGTTCAAAAGACCATAGCTTGAAGGACATTGTTGAATCTGCAGGTGTATGGAAGCGTACAGTCACACGGATCTACCAGCAGTGGCTAAAATCCCAGTCTACAGGAAATTCTCCTTGGAATCCACCAAATCTGGCCCAACTACACAATTCTTTGATGCAAGAGTGTCTGAACACTGATGTAGCCTGCACCCAGAAACCTGTCCAGTACATACCAAATCCAGTTACAGCTGTTATTGGTGCTCGTAAAGCTATTACACGCAATTAGCTACGCTTCTCTCACAGGTAATTAATGTTAACCCATAAGAGCCCACAGTGACGTTTGTGTCACAAGCCTTTTTAAAGTCTGTAAAGTTCTTTATACAGCTTTATCCTTCGAATGAAGTCCCTGAGTGACCTATACCCAACATCCTAGATGTAGCCACATGACAGTTGGTGAACATATGAACTCATTTAGAAAATGGCGATGTGCTTGGTTAGTGCAGTTAGAGACAAAACCAGCTTATTTTAAAGTCTTGTTTTTGTACCTATAAGGTTTCGACCCATTTAAGAGCTCTAATGTTCATATACCCATATTCTATATCACATATACCCATATTCTATATTACATATACCCATATTCTATATTACACATACCCATATTCTATATCACATATACCCATATTCTATATTACACATACCCATATTCTATATTACATATACCCATATTCTATATTACACATACCCATATTCTATATCACATATACCCATATTCTATATCACATATACCCATATTCTATATTACATATACCCATATTCTATATTACACATGCCCATATTCTATATTACACATGCCCATATTCTATATTACATATACCCATATTCTATATTACACATGCCCATATTCTATATTACATATACCCATATTCTATATTACACATGCCCATATTCTATATTACATATACCCATTCTGACTCCATTTCTAGAACACCATGATGAAATACCAGTTATGAAATCCCTGTTGTTGTGCTACCAGTATTATGACTCTATAATACTTACAGAAGATGTCATGTGACCTGTTTGCCACAATAAGACTGATCTTTTATGATCTTATAACTGACCCTTCATTATTTTCCCTCAAGGGGAAACAGGTCTGGGCTCTTATGGGTTAATGTTTTTTGTCTGTTGAGCTTATGTTGGGGTTGAAACCCACCCCCCACACCCGCACAAATGCACTGACCCAGGTCAGAGGTCATTTTCCTTTGAAAAGGCTTATGTCATCGAGAGTCTGATTTCTTTCTGCTGGCCTTAGCCTTATGACTTCTGCTATGTTGTTTGACAACAATTCCAGAGCACTGTGGACGTGATTGCTTGCGCATGCTATGGTGGCAAATCCTTTGTTATGTTTATCTGATTTAATAGAAAGAAATAACTGTAGCTGAACTTTCCCCTTATCCAACAGAGGTGTTGATGGTATAGCTGCGTATCAGTGGCTTTGCCTGGCCACATATTTAAAGATTACAGCTATGCTAACCTTTGGCTTTTTGATAAGCATCACTGCTTGGCTTGGATTTCTATGCATTGTTCATTTAGTCTGAACGAACAGTTGTTTTTTTTGGCAGATAAAGTTTAATCATAAGCCGTAAATGTGTGGACAGTTCTTCTAAGGTATAACTGATTAAATACTTCTCTCCAACTGGAATAATACCACTTATTACTTCCTGGGTATATGAACTTCACTACTCATGGCTTACCTCTGAGTTGCTCTCTAAAACTCATTTTAGGTTCCTCAAGTGTTCTTTAGTAAAATCAAGGGTTTTGTCTAGAAGCTCTTCAGGTTGATGGAGCATGTGCTTCCATATAGAACCTTTTTTTAACATGGTTCTATGTAGTGTTCAGTCTTTTTCTAAAAAAAAAAAACCCAACCATTTCACTATACAGATCATTGAGGAGCCATCATTTTAGCACAAGAGAAAAATCATTATTTTTTTCAATAATGCACTTAAAAAGAACACGTGTCTGTCTCTCTCTCTCTCTCCCTCTCTCTCTCTCTCTCTCTCTCTCTCTCTATCTATCTACATATATATGTGTATATATATATTTATCTATCTATCTATATATCTATCTATATATATATATATATATATATATAGATAGATATATATATATATATCTATATATATATATATATATATAGGATATAACTATGAGATGTAGTATATAGAGAGACTCAGAGAGAGAGAGAGAGAGAGAGAGAGAGAGAGAGAGAGAGAAAGAGAGAGATAGGGTTCTTCAGTAAAATGATTGGCTTTGTATATAGACTTTTAGATTGAAGGAGAATGTGTTGTATATGTTTTCATACAGAACCTTTTTTTAAAAGTTCTTCTAAAAAGGGTTCTTCTGTTGCTACAATCCTGATATCACAATAAAAGCAGAACCTTTTTTCCATATAAAACTGTATTCAACACATTCTCCATCAACCCAACATGAAGAACTATTTCACTATACAAAAAATATGATAACTCTACAGGTGAATGAAAACAACGTAGTTAACTAGTAGTGTATAAGTGCTCAGGACTATATGGAACAAGACTGTATATATCGTTGCTGTCCAAAGAAAAACAAGTATCTCCAAAATGGCAATTTTACAGGAGAGGCCAAAAACCTCTCATCATTGGACAGCGACGATATATATAATAACCATTTCAGCATATATATAGCCCTTAAAGACCCATCATTTTTTAGCACGTGGGAAAATCCATCAATCCTTTCAGTACTTCATTTACAAAGAACCAGCCAGCCGCAGTAAACATCACCTAGAAGGCACGTCGCTCTCCCTGTCCTTCGTTCTGAACAAGACATAACCAGTTATGCTCGTCATGCTTGATTAAAATTATTAATTTGTTTGTCTGAAAAGTTCGAACCCAACAAAACCAAAAGCTCCGGAAAGATCTTTCTGAATAACATACAGTACCAATTAAAGGTTTAGAAACAACCAACTAAACGGATATAGTTGGTGATCTTAAAGACTCTGCTGTCCTACACTTAACAGCTCCAACTACTTAGAGTCTAAAAAAACAGTACATATCCTGATATGCCACATGTAGGTATCATATTTCTCCATAACTCCACCTCTAATATATATTTAGTGGTGTAAAAACTTTGATCTCTTTTCTGCCCAGTGTAAAAGCTCTAGTTCTCCTTTCAGTTTAGTGAACATTCATGATGGACAGAACAATAGAATTGCTTTTGACCTGCTTAGAAATTAACCTTGTTCTATCAGCCTCCACTGCAGGTTAAGAAAGCTGCTGTTAAGGTCCATTTTGGAGGTTTTTAAGGTGGACTGTATAATTCCACAAGTGCTAGTTTAAAGTCTGATGTCTTCATCAGACATTTATACTTATTTATACTGAAGTAAATCATTAGGATAAACTTTCGACTGCTACTATAATCAATAGAGCAGAGTCAGACCTGTGTAGCTGGCATGCTCTGGCCTTTTCCATCATGAGTGTTGTATTAGAATGCAGTCTGATTAGATGCTTCGGCAGTTGGCCTGAGGAGTGAAAAGCCTTGGGCTAGGGCTGAAAGATTAATCATTTGTTTATGGAATTTTATTTCGATTTTTAATAGATTGCATATGTAAAGGGTGTGAGTGATGGGATTCATGATGTCCATTCTGTGAATACCAAACTAGTTTCTTCTTAAAGCTGGTAAAAGACGGCTAGTAGTCGTTATTGTTGTGTGACGTAATGCCATTAAGCATTATACAGTTCTGGCAAGAGGTCCCGTGTCCTCTCCTTTAAAGTCCCATAGTGCTATAGCAGGCGTTCCGGACCCATAGTGGGAATGACGGAGATGCCTTTCTTCCTATTATATGACAGTGACTATCAGAGTAATTTTGAAGCTGTTATTGAAAGGTGAAAATCGTTACAGAACGTTGCTTTGAATTCTACAGTAGATTTATTTTGTGCGCCTCTGTTGTTGATTTGAGTTGTCACTTTCTCTCTTCTCCAGCTCCTTCCTCTGGCCCTCACTCCAGGGACAGCCCGCTACCCCAGAATTCACCTGTATCAACAGAGATTCAGACATTGCTCTCATCCTATTATAATGACAGGTAAAGCTCTTTCACACACCTATTACAGTAATAAAGAATTTTGCAATCATTTCCTAGTAGAATTCCCAGCAGCAATTGTGGTTAATGCCTGAATAAGCCAGATGTTTTTGTGCTGCCAGAGTGTGTCATCATCTTACCGAGTGACACAACAGAATGCCAAAGCTGATGGCCTGAATTAATTACTGTTTGATCGGCCATCATGATACTGAACCACATGACTCGGAACGAAGAGTTTACTGGCATTATTGTTATCAGATTGGTGTACATGACGCTCGTTCCCTCACATGCCTCTCGACACATCCAAGGATGATGGATGTGGGACTACACCTCTTTGTTATACTATAAGAATAATATAGCATGGTAATATTCCAGACATATGTTACATAATGAGTCAATTTATTTTGGTTTCCATTCGCATTCTTTATTGACAGGTTTATATTCGGCTTCCAACTTCCTTCTGATCAGTGAAGAAGGAAAAGCATGTCAAAAATGTAAAGCATGTTTTTTATGTCCTTGCAATTCACTACTGCTGGTAATTAATGTAAATCCCCCTCATTTCCTCACATTTATTACTTCTCTGAATCTGGTCATGCTTCTGCCCATAGATGAAGAATTTAGAGAAATACAAAAACAAATACGGGTGCATGAAATAACAAGCTCAACAGACATAAAAATGAGTCACCTGTGACTGAAATAACAGCCGTGACTGGATTTAACAAGGACTGGACAAGTCATGCAGGTGTTGCACACAAAGAGCTTGTTTCTCCATCTCCATAGAAAAGCACTGACCAATAGAACAGATTGAAACAGGACCCTGTGGAGCAGCTGCTATGAGCCTTAGGTCTCCATGTCTAGTGGCAGCCGTAAGCTAGGGGCTTGTTACATGGGCTGTGGAGCAGAGGAGCTGTGTGCTCTGGAGTAATGGAGCTCCACAAAAAGCTTGGGTGTTGCTAGTGGGTTGCTATGGCATCTAAGGTGGGTGCGAAAGTGCTGCTAAGTAGTTTCCCAAATGGTTGTTAACATGTTGGTAGGCAGTTGCTATAAAATAAGTAAAGGTTGCTAAAGTGTTGCTAAGCAGCTGCTATGATATCCCAGTTTGTTGCCCGGGTGGTGCTAAGTGGTTGCTTTGTCTTACACAGGGATTAATAAGATGTTGCTTAGCAGTTGCTATGGTATCCCACTGTGTTGCTAACATATTGGCAGACAGGTCCTTTGAAATTTCCAGTGGTTTCTAATTTGTTGCTAGACAGTTGCTTTCGTATCCGAGTATGTTGCATGAGTGGTGAGGCTAGATGGTTGCAATGGCATTCCCAGTGGTTGTTAAGGTGTTGCTGGCAGTTGCTATGATATTACCAATGGTTGCTGTGAAATTATCAATGATTCCTAATTTGTTGCTAGGCATTTGCTAAGGTATTCTCAGTGGTTGCTAAGGTGTTGCTAGGCCTTGCTTTGGTGTCCCTTTTGATTGCATGGGTGGTGCTAGGTGTTGCTAGATGGTTGCTAGGATAATCCCTATGGTTACTAAGATGTTGTTAAGCAGTTGCTGTGAAATTCCCAGTGGTTGCTAAGGAGTTGCTGCTATGGCATCCCAAGTAGCTGCTGGTCTTTAATTGGCCAGTCTGCTGCATTAACGCTGTAATAAAGAATCAGGCTGATGGATGGAGTTAGTGCATTGCTGAAGGCTGTAGGTAAACAGGCTGTTCAGCCCAGGGCATATGGCTAGGCTTCAGCACCCTATGTGAATGAGTAATCAAGTTGAGCTAAAATAAATTAGGGGAAAATAATAATAAAATTAGGATTTATGAAAAAGGAGGAGTGAAATGATGAACTCAGCTATAACAGGTACAGGCAGCTGAAACTGATTGAGTGACACCAGTGTGCCGGGTTTTAGAGACCCCTGTAGTAAATTCCAGCTCGCTGTAGCTCAAAGCAGATTTCCCCATTCAGTAAAACTGTACCGCGAGCGAGTCTGATGATCACTGTTATTTATAGAAGTCATAGATTAGATATAAGCGGGTATGTGGGACCAATCAACTTTTATTTATTGTTAATTTGTTTGTTTGTTTGTTGTTATTTACTGTTTACTATTACTCTGTACAATTTGGCCTTCTTTTATACAGTGTTGGGAAACACGGTGGAATCGGCCCTTTAAGAGGGACAAAGAGTATCGCGGGTGAGATCAGTGCTAGCAGTAACGTATGAGTCGAGTCCTTCTTTCACCTGTTCTGAACCTTTAGCCACATTCTTTGTTGTCAGTGCAACACATCACTCAAACACTGTCATGGCTTCTGAGAAGAAATGCAGCGTGAATGACACGAACGCTCTCAGATTTATGTCCACATCACTGATGGACGCCACTCAGTCAACCAACCCGTCTGACTGATGTTAGGCTGTGAATGTGTGAATGTTTGTGGGTTCAAGGCTTATACAAAACCACACATTTCTGTTCAGGTTTTACATGTTTCTCTCTCTCTCTCTCTCTCTCTCTCTCTCTCTCTCTCTCTCTCTCTCTCTCTCTCTCTCTCACTCTCTCTCTATCTCTCTCTCTCTCTCTCTCTCTCTCTCTCTCTCTCTCTGTGCTCTCTCTCTCTCTCTCTCTCTCTCTCTCTCTCTCTCTCTCCTCTCTCTCTCTCTCTCTCTCTCTCTCTCTCTCTCTCTCTCTCTCTCTAGCTCTCTCTCTAACTCTCTCTCTCTCTCTGCTGGAGTCTAAACTCTTGACGCTCTCCTCTCTCTCTCTCTCTCTCTCTCTCTCTCTCTCTCTCTCTCTCTCTCTCTCTCTCTCTCTCTCTCTCTCTCTATCTCTCTCTCTCTCTCTGTGCCCTCTCTCTCTCTCTCTCTCTGTCTAACTCTTTCTCTCTCTCTCTCTGCGGTCTCTCACTCTCTCTCTCTCTCTGCGCTCTTTCTCTCTACACTCTCTATCACTCTCTTTCTCTCTCTCTCTCTGTCTCTCTCTAGCTCTCTCTCACTGCGCTGTCTCACTCCGTCTATCTTTGTCTATCTCTTTCTCACACGCTCTCACTCCCTCTCTCTACGTCTCTGTCTTTATCTCTTTTTCTTTGCACTCTGTCTCTGTCTTTCTTTCTCTCTTTTTGCTCCCTCCTGGTGTTTCTCTCTCTCTCTCTTTTTTTTTTCTCTCTCTCTCTCTAATAATGAATTATGTTATTTTGGTTTTCAGTTTGCACATCCCTGCTCAGGCACATCTTCATAAAGCTTTACTGATTTCTATCTCCTCTGTGCTCTCTCTCTGCGCTCTCTCTCACTCTCTCTCACTGTCTCTATCTCTCTCTCTATCTCTCTTTCTGCACTCTCTCTCTCTATCTGCACTCTCACTCTCTCTCGATCTCTCTCTCTTTCTAATAATGAATTATGTTTTGGTTTTCAGTTTGCGTCCCTGCTCAGGCACATCTTCATACAGCCTTACTGATTTCACTATTCTGATTATGTAACATCACATTACATAATGAGTTAATTATATTTGCTTTTAATTCGCAGTCTTTATTAACAGATTCAAATTCACCATCTGAACTTCCTTACAATCATTACGATATCCAGTAAAAACTGAGAATGTACTGTACTATACAAATACTGTCCACACAAACACTGTACTATACAAATACTGTCGACATAAACACTGTACTGTCCACACAAACACTGTACTATACAAATACTGTCCACACAAACACTGTACTATACAAATACTGTCCACATAAACACTGTACTGTCCACACAAACACTGTACTATACAAATACTGTCCACACAAACACTGTACTATACAAATACTGTCCACACAAACACTGTACTGTCCACACAAACACTGTACTATACAAATACTGTCCACACAAACACTGTACTGTCCACACAAACACTGTACTATACAAATACTGTCCACACAAACACTGTACTATACAAATACTGTCCACACAAACACTGTACTGTCCACACAAACACTGTACTATACAAATACTGAACAAACACTGTACTGTCCACACAAACACTGTACTGTCCACACAAACACTGTGCTATACAAATAGTGTACAAACACTGTACTGTCCACACAAACACTGTACCATACAAATACTGAACAAACACTGTACTGTCCACACAAACACTGTACTGTCCACACAAACACTGTACTATACAAATACTGAACAAACACAGTACTGTCCACACAAACACTGTACTATACAAATACTGTACAAACACTGTACTGTCCACACAAACACTGTACTATACAAATACTGTACTATACAAATACTGAACAAACACTGTACTGTACATACAAACACTGTACTATACAAATACTGAACAAACACTGTACTGTACATACAAACACTATACGGTAAACACAAACATGATACTGTACGAATACTGAACAAACACTGTACTGTCCACACATAAAACTGTACTTTACACACAAACACTGTACTGTAGTTACCTACACTTTACTGTATATACAGACACTGTACTATTCACAATGACACTGTACTGGGTGGTTCTTTCTCAGCATATTTGAGAGTTTCTACTTTTGAGTCTTCGGTTCTTCTTAGTGGCTCCTCCTTATGTTACTAGAGAGTTTCTGTTTCGGAGTCTCAGGTTTATCGCAGTGCTTCCTCTTTATGTTCCTAGAGAGCTTCTGCTTCTGAGTCTCGGTTCCTCTCAGTGGCTCCTCCTTATGTTGCTAGAGAGTTTCTGCTTCGGAGTCTCAGGTTTATCGCAGTGCTTCCTCTTTATGTTCCTAGAGAGCTTCTGCTTCTGAGTCTCGGTTCCTCTCAGTGGCTCCTCCTTATGTTCCTAGAGAGTTTCTGCTTCGGAGTCTCAGGTTTATCGCAGTGGTTCCTCTTTATGTTCCAGAGAGCTTCTGCTTCTGAGTCTCGGTTCCTCTCAGTGGCTCCTCCTCATGTTGCTAGAGAGTTTCTGCTTCTGAGTCTCGGTTCCTCTCAGTGGCTCCTCCTCATGTTGCTAGAGAGTTTCTGCTTCTGAGTCTCGGTTCCTCTCAGTGGCTCCTCCTCATGTTGCTAGAGAGTTTCTGCTTCTGAGTCTCGGTTCTTCTCAGTGGTTCCTCCTCATGTTCCTAGAGAGTTTCTGCTTCTGAGTCTCAGTTCATATCAGTGCTTTTCCTCTTTGTGCTGTGAGCTGCCTGCTACTAAAGGGTGGCTATGTCAGAGGGCTTTGTTTACATTGTGATTCTGCAAATGATTTTCCACCTCTAGTGAGCATTTAAATGGTTAGATCATTTTGGTGATTGTACTGGATATTTGCTGTTTCACGATTTTATTCAATATGTCGACATCTCTATATAACTTTGAGTGACAACATATATTCCATTTCCTTCAGCATCATTCATCAAGGGGCGTGAGCCGTAAATCTGGAACACTGCTTTGGGACACCGACTGCCGCTGGGTGTGGCTGTTGTAAAACTGCATTGGAAAGAAAGTGAGGAATTATGGCTATTGTTGATATTAAATCTCAAGGTATCTGTACAGTGGTGGTGATGGGAACCAGATGTCTATAGAGTTTAAGGCCTTCAAAAGCTCCATCACAGAAAATTATTACATGCAGCGGTTTATGAATAAGCTGCCTAATGCCTTGTTTTATATGTTGTTGACTAGAATGAAACTGGGTGGGTAGGTTTAACCCAACAGCCACGGTTTAAGACATTCAGCGAGCAGTGGTGCCCTCCATGAGTCATCCTGTTAGTGCCAGCATCATTGGCAGGTAGCAGTGCAATGCAGGACTACATGCAGAATAGTCCTACATCGTCACAACGGTCTGTCTTAACCCCACGACAGCATCACCAAAGACTGCAGTGGTGTTGTGCCAGATTGTCATGGACATTGTCAAGGTCATCTTTAGTGACGAGTACTGCTTTGGTCTTGGTTAAGAAGACCAAATTTGTGTATGGAGGCACAATGTTCAGCGTTTGTCCAGAAGGTCTGGTGTCACTCCACCGCCACTCCTACCGCATAATCTGCAGGAACTGTGTGAGAATATTCAAGTTGCATGCGATGGATTATCACAGGACACCATTAGGAACCTCTACAACTCCATGCAGAGGTGTCTGGCATGTTGCATTAGCAAACATGGTGGCCCAACGCTATACTAAGAGACACTGCTACTGTATGTGTAGCTCAATAAATCCTCTCTCATTATTGCCTTGCATCCTTTTTCCCAGAGCTGGTCTCATCCTTTCTCATCTTGCATGGTCATTTCCTCATCTGTAGAGCTCCCTCTGTCTTTATGGTCACTTTCAAAGCAGATCAATTCGTTCCAGTTTGTCCTGGTTCCCGCATTGCACAGCCATGTGGTTCTATTAGGTCTCAAACGTAGTCTATCATGTTATATCACTGTAGCTATAATAGCACTGACCAGAGTTATGCTGCGCATATTTTATATTTCAAAGATTATGTGAATTCTGATTATGATATATTTGCTTGTAGTCGCATCTGTGGCCGCCCCTCAAGGTCGGGCAGGGGCATATCATCTCCATGTGATAGTAATGTTAGTGTTTCTGGCACTCCTGAGCTGTTAAGGAATGTATTTGTGTAAGAGCTTGGGTATATGCACGTGTGTGTGGGTGAGCGAGTGTTTCTGACTCAGGGCGTGGGTGTGTGTATGTTGGCGAAAGTGTCTAGTGGTTTTAACTCAAGGAAGTTGCTGATAATTTGGCCTTTCAGATCAGGACGCTTTCAGGGAATGCATTTCGAAGTTGCCGTGCCTGTACTGTGGTGTTGATTAAAAGGAGGCGGCGGCTTTGTTTTAATGGAGGTGCATTTCTCCTCTGATTGGTTGGGCATAAAAGTGGTGGATCCGAAACATGATTCTACACTTCCCCATATGCCATGGGGTAATTCCAGGGGTAGCGTGTGGCTACACGTGTGTTGTGAAACAACTGAACATTGGGAGGAGGACCATGCCAGAAGCTCCTCCTATATCTCCAGTAAATAGGATATTCGAAGCACTATAGGGAAGACACTATATCCGATATCTGACAAACTTTACGGAACAAGCAAACACCAGGGGGATAGTGAGCACGCTTGCCTGGAGCAGTGGGCAGCCCTATCCACGACACCCGGGGAGGAGTTGGGGTTTAGCTGCCTTGCTCAAGCGCACTTCGGTTCTGTCCTGTTGGTTCAGGGAATCAAACCGGAGACTAACCTCCAGCCCAAGCCTGCAACCGCATGTACAGCGTCTTCTTGCACTGGCTGTGTTTACAGGCAAAGATTATCACCAAAGAATCCCATTAAATTCATCCAGATTACATGCACACTCACAGACATGCACTCAGCAAGTGCTCAGATCGAAAATAACAAGCCTCATAGAGTACCACTTACTACCACAGGTGTTACCATGAGCGACACCTCACTGTCTTTCATTTGGAAGCTGTGCAGCCTGCTGAATAAAGCCTAAAGCATTAACTTTGCAGACCAGTTTTTGGCTCCTGTTGTCCTGTCATAGTGTTCTACCACTATGACGCAAACCCACATGTGCAAAATGTCCTTAAACCTTTCCGTTTGGGAACGTAATCAGATAAAGGCATTTAGGAGGCTCTTGTTGTTCTATTTAACAGATCGTTTATAGGATTCCTTTCTTCCAGGCTTCAGGAGGACTAGTCTGTTCCGACTGAGGCGTGTATATGTCTCTATTCCAGTCTCATTGTGCTATTAGTCGGACTATTAGCGAGTTATTAGCCTGCTTTTGTGGACGTGGTTTACAGTGAACCCTGAAGTTGCGCTCCAGTCTAGTTCCCTAGTGTGGGTTATTGTGTCACATTTTAATGGAATTTCAAAAAAAAAACTTTCGTTCATGCAAAATTTCCAAATTTCATTTAGCATTATAGTTAGGAATATTTGTTTTTCCCATCAGGTTCTTAAATATGGATCTTAACTGTTCTCATGGCTGGACTGTGCTGGAATGTTGTAGTTGTAGTACTACTACTGCCACCACCAACACCACCACCACCACTACTACAACTACTACTACTACTGCCACCCCCATCACCACCACCACCACTCCTACTACCACTACCATCACTACTCCTACTACTACTGCTACTACTACTACTACTACCACCACCACCACCACTACTACTACTACTACCACCACCACCACTACTACTACTACAACTACTACCACCACCACCACAACCTCTACTACTACTACCAACACCACCACCACCACTACTACTACTACTACTACTACTGCCACCACTATCACCACCACCACTACTTCAACTACTACTACTACTGCCACCACTATCACCACCACCAATACTACTACAACTACTACCACCACTACCACCACCACTACTCCTGCTACTACTACCACCACCACCACCACTACTTGATGCTTTACTATAGAATAAAAATAAAGTCATCAAATTATAAAATAGCCCACCCTATACAGTCCACCCTAAAAACCTTCAAATGGGAGGTTTTTTTTTCAATTGGTCTGTTCATCATGAATATTCACAAAACTGAAAGGAGAACTAGAGCTTTTACACTGTGCAGAAAAGAGATCATTTTTTGCACAACTAAATTTATATTAGAGGTGGAGATATGGAGAACTATAATTCTGTGGTACATCAAGAGTATATGTGGTATCAGGAAATATACGGTTTCAGACTCCCATTAGTTGAAGCTGTTAAGTGTAAACCTGTAGAATCTTCAAGACCACCAACCACATCCATTTAGACTGGTACAAGTCAAGAAGTCCTCTACTATGGAGGACCGAATCTGCCAAAATAAAAAATGAATAAATAAATAAATAAAACAGTAATACTTAAATTAAAATGGTAAAGAAATAATGATGGGAAATCTAAAAAATAAATAAATAAGCATGGAAATAAGTACATCAATAAATAAAAAACTTAAATAAATGTGTAATGTGTATTTATTTTGTTATTTGTGTTACTTAATGAACATTTTTATTTTAAATTAATGTATTTACCTAATTATTTATTAATAAATTCATTTATTTATTTATTTTTGTTTTTCCTTACCCTTATGGTAATAAAGGGGCTGTCAATCCCCAAACATCAGTGTGTCTTAACATTCCTATTGGTTGATCGACAGCAGATTCCGTAGATCGATTGTCTTGCTCCATCAGCAGTAACTATGAACAACACGGTGCACTAATGTCTGCTTACAGGCAACAGGTAGCAAGAGACCGGAGACTCTTAGCTGAACCTGCTGAAAATGCAAGTGCAGAGTATTTACTGTTTCGGGTGGAGGCTGTGGCTGACAGTTTGTTCCATTTTGCTACTTCTGATACAGAGATTGACCCCATAGTGTTCACAAATTTGGAGGAGGTAGTTCATCGTCTTTCCCTGCTAAATTCAGATCATGCAACACCTGGAAGCTGCCTCTCTTAGCAGATCCGACACCGACCTGCGCCCCGATATTTGTCCTCTCGGAGTCTTTCACTCGAACGCATAGCCAAGCTACATAGCTCTGCTCGAAATCAACTCCTGATGTTCTGCACTTGATTGCTAAGCCTGAACATGAAAAACATGCCTCCTCATTATATGAAAGAAGAAAAACAGAAATAAATAAATTAATTATCAAATAAATAAATAAATAAATAAATGTATAATTAAATTATATTTTATGTAAAAATAATATGTATTAAATAAATAGATTTTAAAATTACCATGTTTAAATAATATATGCAGAAAATATATATAAAATGAAGGGAGACATTAATAAAACATTAATAACAATAACAGTTTAAGAATAAATAAAATGAGGAATATATGAATGCAAGAAAAGGAAATAAGCCTATAAATAAAATTAATAAAATCAAAGCAAGCAATATATACAAATTCTAGTTATTTTTATTTAAATGTTAATTTTATTTAGTCTTTTATTTATTTATTTATTTATTTTTAATTTTGGCAGATCCGGTCCTCCATACTCTACAGATGTTGCGTTCAAATAGGTTTGCTATATTTGATGACTATTTTTTATGTTTCTTAGTATATTAAATTCAGCAAATAAATAGAAATTGCATTAAAATAATAAGTAAAGTTGTGTAAAAGTGGATGTGTTGGATTGCTTTCCTGCTCAGGGTTTTTGAAATGAATATACGTTTTATACCTGAGCATAGACTAAAATAAATATTTTAGCTATATAGCATGAAATTAAAATGAGTGTTTAAGTTGTAATTAATGTGTTATTATACAGTAGTTACATAATCTAGGTCCTAGATACATCAGCGTTAAAGAAGCAGCTTTCTTGTTTATGCCTGTATGTTTCATGTCCGGTAATAGATTCTGATTCACGTCTGCGTAAATGTTGTTGTTGAAGCATTACTTTACGTGGAACCCAGTTACATAATCAGCTTTAGGTGAGTCCGTGTCGAGGAAGCGGATTTCCATTTATATGGGCATAAGAGCCAGAAAGAGAATATTATTTTCAAGAATGTTTCCATAAATATTAGAGTAGAATATTAGAATATAATTAAATATAGATGTGTTTTCGGGAAAGAGAGTGTTTTCGGGAAAGGGTGTAATCACTTCTTATCATTAGAAGATCAACGCATGTGATTTGACCAAAAGGTGCCTAACTTCTTGCGTATCAACTGTACTCCTATCTGATCGTGTGCAGTGTGACAGTCCTGGCATCTGTGGCATGAGGTAGAAACCAAAATGGGCTTTTGTCATGCTTTTCAGTTGTGATGTGGCGCCCTGGTCCTCGGGAACATGAAGAACACCATGGTATCTCCTGATCTGTACTCTGTGTGTTTGAGTGCTCTTTATCAGATTGTCAAATGATCAAACATGAAACAGGCTGATCTGGGTTTCCTTAAAGGAGCAATGGGTAAGATGGCATAACCCATCAAATGCATACTACTCTAAAAAAATAGGGGGGCAACATGTAGCAAGTAAGCTGTGGTGCCCATCCATATGGTAAGAAAGGCACAGGCTTTTCTCTTCCCTCTGCACTCCTTTTCAATGCAGAGGAAACGTTACAGCATCAAATCGCTTAATCACTTTTGTCTCCAAGAGCATTTCCAGCAACATAAAGCAGCAACAGCAGCTTCCTGGCCTCAAGTATATATATATGTATATATACTTTTAATATATACACATATATATATATATATATATATATATATATATATATATATATATATATATATATATATATATATATATATATATATATATATATATATATATACACATATGGGTGATTCTCTGTTAAATCCACTATTAAACATATAAACCAGTTTCCTCTTATACTTGAAACAATACATATCCTGATGATAAACCACTTATACTCTTGATGAATCGCAGTACTATATTTCTCCATATCTCCACCTCTAATATATATTTAGTCGTGTAAAGACTTTTATCCCCCTTCATTTTAGTAAATCCCCTTTCAGTGTAGTGAATATTCATGATGGACTGACCAATAGAAAACGAATCTTATATATGCAGTATATTAGACACTCTCTGTCAGAAGTTGCACTATTCTGTGATTTGTCTCTTGAACTGAAACTTCTGGGAAGAATTAATATACTGATGATATACTGATACCGATATAATCAGTATACTGATCATGTCTTTGACTGAGAGCCTCCTACCTCCAGGACTAGAGGGATCGGCCTCGTCTGGCAAACGCCACTTGACCAAACTAGCACCACAGAGGTGTCAGAGCCTACACCACAACCCCACCCCCCCGCTAAAAAATACACAAACACACACACTTGTTTCCTTTGCAGCAATCCGGTTCTAACCGTGTCCCGAGCTTGACCTTTTCCCTCTGTTGCTACACTGTGTTTGTGTGTGTGTGTGCACATGTGTGTGTGTGTGGCACTGAGGCACTTTCGGAGATAACAGGTTTTCTAATAGTATAATTGCTATGCTACTATAAAAACACACTATTGTCATATGATAAAGGTGGTGTGGATTATAATATAGCCTTCACAGTTCTTGTCTTAAGCTTAAGATCACTTCCAACAATTTACTGCATATAAAAACAGAAAATTTTTTTTGACTTGGCCATCGGAGAACTAGAGATGAAATCGCTCTTATTGCCAAGCGGGAAATATGCTCTTTAAGCTTTCAGCACAGCCGTCATTCACCACCAAATCCCATTCGGGGTTATTATTCAGGGAACAAGCCGAGTTGGCAGAAACTCACAGTCCCACAACCTGCCACTATATAACATGAGGCCGTGATTGAACATGCAACCGAAAGGCTTTTCTTACTGCTTTTAGAACTGAATACACTCCAGCTAAACATGTATACAGCATCATGGTGTGCTCTGAAACCACTTTGCCCCCACAAGAGTAGCAACCCTGCTGCAAACCAGTTGCCAACACCCAGAGCCATGTCCTTGGTGCGGCAGCTTAATGGCAGGTGTGCTGTCTTCCACTTCTCCTGCTGTATGGGCATTTTGGGTTTTATTGAATAAAAAACTTAAATAGTAATTGTGTATTACAATGTGCAGAAAGTGTGTTCTCTGTACAGGATGTGTTAACTTGTTCTTCAGTTCACCCAGGGACGTGCAAAGTTATGCATACAGCTGTTTTATATACAATATACTTAATACTGAATAAACAGTAGTTCATATTTTGCCTGGTGTAGGAAGGTTCATATGAGTTAATGCATGTCATACACTGTTTGCACTTATTCAGGTACAGCGCTGCATGCAAACAGTCACGCACCGTGTTGGCAAAGCAAATTCCATGTGTGCCTTTCATAACTGGGGCTGGTGTTTCTGATGATTCTGATGGTACACAGAGATGCCAATCTTTCTGCTCTATATCTTATGCTCTGTATTTCTTACATTTACATTTATGGCATTAAGCTGACACTCTAATCCAGGTTAACTGTATTACAGGTTGGCCAATGTAGTGTTAGGAGTCTTGCCCAAGGACCCTTTTTTGGTGTAGCTCAGCCTAGTCACCCAGACTGGGTTCCCACATGTAGTGGTGGCTCGCTGGCGTGTAGTGGTGTTATCCTCTGAGCTACACCAACCACACATGTTTTTTACACATAGCCGTCTCTTTTACTTCTCCCCCTGTCTCTCTCTCTCGGACTGTAGCTCAGTTTAAAGACTTAAAGCCATGACTTGGCCAAATATGACAACTGGGATGGCAACTTTCATAACCCCAGTAGGACATCATGAAGGAGGGGGGTGGTCGTAGGGCAATAGAGCATAATTGAAATTATAACCTGTGGTTAGTCAGTAGGCGAGTCATGACGTCACATGACCTTGGTAAACCAATGGAATGCAAGGCATGTATTTTGATACACGTGTGTCAATAGCACACGTAATAACATTTTAAATAGTTCATCCCAAAAAGAGGGCTTATAGGCTTTCATCCAGGTATAGCACTGAACTGTTCGGCCTGAAACCAGACGTGTGGCCACCCTCATGAGTAGGGCTATAAGGCTAATGTAGCTAACATGCTGTATAAAGGATGCCAGCATTGTGCAAGCTGCATGTCTAGCTCTGTGCCAGAAACCATACAAACAAGTCTGTTTGAGGTTACTGAGAAATGCACCCCAGCTTGAGGCAAGTGGGTGAGGATTTAGGTCTGCATGCCATGATACTACTGCTGCATTTACAAGAGCTCGGCCTCGGTTTGGTTTAAAGACCTAAAGCCATTGCTCGGCCAAATATGTACACAGTCTTCATGCTATTGACCCATGACATGAGGCTAATGTACCTAAGAACTAATAGATGCCAGGTTAGCATTGTGCAAGCTACATTTCAAGGTCTGTGCATGTCTGGATATTACGGCGCAAGAAACCATATAAACTATGTCTATTTGAGGTTACTGAGCAATTCACTACAGCTTGAGGCAATTTGGTGAGGATTTGGCACAGCATATTGTACTTGTGTTAGGAATAATATCACTACAGCATTTACTGGGGCTAGGAGTCAATCCTAGAAAGAGTCACTTCTATGACTCCTGGCATTCAGGAATTGAAAGTTGACTGTAAAGTATGGATAACTGAATGAAATGGAATATCAGGGATGAAAAATGGCAATCAAACAACATTGCTGGTGCTAAAACATACCTACCTACCTAATATCTCACCGTACACCCCAAACATTTTAAAAAATATTTTATTATATCTTTTCATGGGACAACACTTATTATATATAACACTTTGCTGCAATGTAAAGTATTCAGTGCACAGCTTGTATAATAGTGTTAATTTGCTGTGGCCTCAAAATAACTCCTCCAACAGCCATTAATGTCTAAACCGCTGGCAACGAAAGTGAGTACACTAGGTGAAAATGGCCAAATTGTGCCCAAAGTATCAATATTTTGTGTGGCCACCATTGTTATTCAGAACTGCCTTAACTCTGTTGGGCATGGATATCACTAGCGCTTCACAGGTTACCACTGGAATCCTTTTCCATTACTCCATGATGACATCATGGACCTAAAATGTTAGACACCTTCTGTTTGAGGATGCCCCACAGATGCTCAATAGGGTTTAGGTCTGGAGCCATGCTTGGCCAGTCCAGCACGTGTGTTTGGGGTTGTCATCATGTTGGAATATTGCCCTGCGGCCCAGCTTCTGAAGGGTGGGGATCATGCTCTGCTTCAGTATGTCACAGTACTGTACATGTTAGCATTCATGGTTCCCTCAATGACCTGTAGCTCCCTACAGCCAGAAGCACCCATGCTGCCCCAAACCATGACACTACCACCACCATGCTTAACTGTAAGCAAGACACACTTTTCTTTGTACTCCTCACCTGGTTGCCGCCACACATGTTTAATACCATCTGAACCAAATAAGTTTATCTTGGTCTCATCAGACCACAGAACAGTAATCCATGCCCTTAGTCTATTTGTCTTCAGCAAACCGTTTGCAGGCTCTCCCGTCCATCATCTTTAGAAGATTCTTCCTTCTGGGACGACAGCCATGCAGACCAATTTGATACAGTGTGTGGTGTATAGTCTAAGCACTGACAGGCTGACCCCCCATCTCTTTAACCTCTGCAGCAATGCTGGCAGCACTCCTACGTCTGTATTCAAAAGACAACCTCTGGATATGATACTGAGCATGTGCACACAACTTCTTTGGTCGACCATGGCGAGGCCTGTTCTGAGTGGATCCTGTTAAATCGCTGCATGGTCTTGGCCACTGTGCTGCAGCTCAGTTTCAGGATGCAGCAATCTTCTTATAGCCTAGGCAGTCTTTATGTAGAGCAACACTTCTTTTTTTCAGATCCTCAGAGAGTTCTTTGCCATGAAGTGCCATGTTGAACTTCCAGTGTGCATATGGGGTTTTTACACATTCACACCTGAGACCTTGTGACACTATCGAGTCACAATTGGGCACAATTTGGCTATTTTCACTTAGGTGTGCACTCACTTTCATTGCCAGGGGTTTAGACATTATTTTGGCTCTGGGTTGAGTTATTTTGAGGGCACAGCCATATAGCCTGTTATGTAAGCTGTACACTGACTACTATACATCGTATCAAAAGTGTCATATCCTCAGTGTCACATAAAAAGATATAATCAAATATTTAAAAAAACTGTAAGAGGTGTACTGTAGTGTACTGTAACAACCCTCCCAGGCCATAAGTTTGCACCACCTATACCTTAACACAGCCCCGGTCATGAAGACAGCATACTCGGATTCTAGGAGCAGTGGCAGTTTTTTCATATTCGTATATTGTCATCCAACCAATCAGCTTCTCACACAGATTTAGTTATGGAGGTATAAGAGCCGTGTATAAAACTATGGGGTTTTGATTGTGGTCTTACATGTCGCACAGTAACAGTCCATAACTGGAGCGTGTCCTACACTGAGCAATAGACACTAACCAACCTGATCCCAGCTGCCTCCTGATAGGGCAGACGGATGATGTTTGTGTTCAGCTTTGTTTTTTAGTGTACCACATGCCCCATAATCGAGATGCCAGTCCCATGATGCACCATCACTCCAATTAAAAATGAATGGGATCTTTAGTGATGACTCACAGCACCAGAGCAGTCTAAAAGTAAAAGTGCAAATCATCGCACAATCGCCTCAAACTGCGTTAATTCATCTCAACTAGAACTGGTTTCACATGGCTTCTGACAGACTGTTGTCCATAAACTTAAACAAAAGTACATGTAAAGTGCATTGAGCTGATGTATGCTTTTCTTGTTTTTAGCTATGCAGTGTACAGCTGTATGTCCCTATAGATAACAGAAAGCTATAGGGGCCAGAAACCACGTGAGCTAGTCCATTTGAGATCACTAAGGTTTCTCACGCACAGTGCTGACTACGCCATACTCGACATGCGTCCAATGTAACTGCGACTGCGATGTGTCTGTTTCTCCTTTTCCCTCCTTTTGGGGGAGATGGGCTTGATACATCAACGCCAAGAATGTTGCGACTCACATTTCCAGTTTTAGATGCTGCATAAATAAGTTTGAATGCCAAGCAGCACTAGGGGAATTGCCGCTGGAATGTTTTAATTACTATTTTGCGGTTGCAGATAATATCACCTTTCATAGCACATGATTCCCATACAGCTGCCTCAGCTGCATTTGCGTGGTCGTTGCTGATGATTGAGGAAGTTATACATTAATATATGAATTTTACTCACTCTCTCTCTCTCTCTCTCTCTCTCTCTCTCTCTTCTTTCCTCCCACACAGGTACTGAAGGTGCTGTGGAGTTGCAGCAGTACAGCTGAGAGGCCTGGTGGCCTCATCAGAACCGGTGGATCAGCTTAGACAGTCATCACTGGGACCTCGCAGTGCCGGTGTTCTGTCTACAGGCAGATCGACTGATCAGGCATGCACTGGATGCTATTAATATACCATCACTGTCAGGACAAAGCTTCCCTCCCACATGACAACTTTATAGGAGAGTGAGCCAAAAACATACAACCACTAATGTAGCAGCATTTCTAATTTTCTGATATTATCCAATAAAATCAATAGACATACAGATAATAGACAAGGTTTTTCTCCTGCAGTGACTTATTATAATTTACTGTATGTTATCTGCAGTTGTAGACAGTAAAATACTGTAGAAGCACATGGATAAAGATCCATGGCATCGCACAGAATAGTGTGCATATGGGGTTTTACACTGTGAGGAGGAGAGGAGAATATATTTAGGGGTGTCCGTGCACGTTTCTGTCCTGTTGCATAAAAATAGTTTTCTTTCGGTAGGTTTAACAGTGTACGTTCTAGCTAAGGAGCTGCCCATTCGGGCAACAAGTGTAAACAGTTAGTACGGAATACCCTGGCTGCAAATTGCAGGTGCAGTGATGGACAATAACATACACTCATTGTTGAAGTTGCACTCAGAAGGAATCAACCGACAGGAGTAAAAGTTGATGGGTAGGCATGAGACATCTGAATGCTTCAGGTTTCACACTCAGCCGTCTAGCATGTTGAGTTAGCAAACATGGTGGCCCGACGCCATACTCAGAGACGCTGCTTCTGTATGTGCTCATATCAATCTAAATGTATCATCATTCCTGGTAACCTTTATCTTCCTTCCCAATAGCACTTCAATGCCACACTTCCTTCTGGCTGAATCTGTTCTTTTGATGATGAGCGTATTTTAATAAGCTATTGTAATTATTAAAAATGTAAAATTGACCTTCATTTAACCTTGTTAGTTCATGTTGCTGATCATATTAGGCATCACGTGTTGTATTCTATGTGCTTACTGTAACTGCCAGATAAAACTTGTTTTCCTGTAATCTTTAAGCCAAATGGTTTTTCTCACCAGTGAGGTGCACCAGTGGGCGGACATCATGTTCTCCCATCATGCCTCAGCTAACTCAGAGACCCTCCCTAAACATTGTGTTGTCCTCACTGATGCGTCACAGTATGGACGGAGATGTGTTTGATTCACATTTTAACATTTCATATTTATTAGAATTCTTTATTTCTTCTTATAACTTGTTGCATTTGTTGCAACCACATTCAAACAGATCTGCTGTTGCTTTTTGCTTCTGTATGCATATTGCTGTTGTTCTTTACAGCCCCCATTTAAAGTCACCAACAATAAAATGCAGCCTGTGCCAAAGTGATCAAAGTGACGGCAAATCTTCTGTTTAATGTCTTTTATAGCTCCCCTCCCCCCATCCAAGTCAAAATAAACAGTAATCACATATTAAAATGTACATTTTCTGGTGGAGGATGTGTTAAAGGAGCAATATATAAGATGACCTAATCAGTTTGTTGTTTTTTTGTTAAGCATTCCAAAATAAACTGAATTATCACCACATTGTGGAAATAACATGTCTATGTTGTGTAGCAGAGATATCTACTGAAGTTAGCATGCTAAGCAAATAGCCCAACCTGTTCTGTCTCGTGATACGACTTTGTACCTCAAGAAGAGTTAGTCACTGAGGCGTCAAATTTGCCTTTGGTTTCCACATGACGCTCTTGGAGAGTAAAGCTGATGAAAATTGAAGGCTAGCAACTGTTCTTTCTGCTTATATGTAAGTAATTGTGGGGTGTCGGTGACACGGTGTATGAAGTATGAATTTGACAGACTGTGTGATCTAACATATCGCTCCTTTAAGTTATTTTTACATAGAATTTTAAAGAAGTACTGTGTAAGCCTCTAGCAGCTGAATAAACAGCTTGTATAGAGAGTAATATTCCTACCTGGATAGACATTTATGAGCCAACATTTAATGTCCTGTAATAGGGCATTGCAAGAAGGATTCTTCTTCTTCTTTATCTTCCAGATAAGCTAAAAAAATGCCATGTACAAGCAGTTATATGCTAATGAAAACATACATGTGCATATTATATTCAATTTTTAATAATAGAGACACTCGGCTCCTTTAACAGAACATGTCATTTGGCTGGGAGATTTCAACATACGACTGTAGATCTGTGGTTCTCACAGTGAGTTACATGCTTTGCACATTTTAGTGTCAAACGCCATGCACAATTTCGTAAAGAACTCGCAGGAAAAATTTGATGTGCCTAGAATGTTGGACACAGTCCTAAACAGTTTGGGTTCACTGAGGAGTAAAGTTTACCCAAGCTATTGAGCAACTCGGATCATCAATGTTGGGCTTTGTTAGAATAAGGAAACACACTGAGAGTACTGTGATGATAGAGAGGAGATGCAGAAATGCAAAACAAATACACACACACTCACAAACATGCACACACACACACTCACAAACATGCACACACACACTCACAAACATGCACACTCACACTCACAAACATGCACGTACACACACTCACAAACATGCACACATACACACACAAACACTCACAAACATGCACACACACACACTCACAAACATGCACACATACACACACAAACACTCACAAACATGCACACACACACACTCACAAACATGCACACTCACACACTCACAGACATACACACACACACACATTCACAAACATGAACACATACACACACCCACAAACATGCACACTCACACACTCACAGACATACACACACACACACACACTCACAAACATGAACACATACACACACCCTCAAACATGCACGTACACACACACACACACACACACAAACATGCACGCACGCACACACTCTCAAACATGCACGCATACACACACACACTCTCAAACATGCACGCATACACACACACACTCTCAAACATCCACGCATACACACTCTCAAACATCCACGCATACACACACACACTCTCAAACATGCACGCATACACACACACACACTCACAAACATGCACGCATACACACACAAACATTCACGCACGCACACACTCTCAAACATCCACACACACAAACATGCACGCACGCACACACTCTCAAACATGCACGCATACACACACACAAACATGCACACAAACATGCACGCATACACACACACACTCACAAACATGCACGCATACACACACACACACAAACATTCACGCACGCACACACTCTCAAACATCCACGCATACACACACACAAACATGCATGCACGCACGCACACACTCTCAAACATGCACGCACACACACACAAACATGCACGCCTACACACACACAAACATGCACGCATACACACACACACTCTCAAACATCCACGCATACACACACACACTCTCAAACATCCACGCATACACACACACACTCTCAAACATCCACGCATACACACACACACACAAACATGCACGCATACACACACACAAACATGCACGCATACACACACACACTCTCAAACATCCACGCATACACACACACACTCTCAAACATCCACGCATACACACACTCTCAAACATCCACGCATACACACACACAAACATGCACGCATACACACACACAAACATGCACGCATACACACACACACTCTCAAACATCCACGCATACACACACACAAACATGCACGCATACACATACACAAACATGCACGCATACACACACCCTCAAACATGCACGCACGTACACACAGGCATGCGCACACACACACACAAACATACATATACAATCGCGTGCACACAAGAACACATGTACACGTACTCACACACACTTGCACATACACGCAAACACCCTCTCTAAGCAACTCATGCCTAGAACAAAAAGTTTGACACTAGTATGTCCTGAATAACCATACTGTGATCATGTAGATGCGTTAATATTCTGCGTTTATTGAAATGAATAAGTCATTTTCTTCTTTTTTATGAAACATGGTTTTTCATATTCTGCACATATTCTGGGTGTTTTGTTTTTGTCCAACATGGTCTTCTCTAATGTGTCTTCTCTAAGGTCTTCTCAGTCAGATTGCTGTAATGACATTTTCCTCTATTCATTCTTTACGTTAGATTGTTCTGTGACATAAATGTGAAATAATAATGCAATAAAATAAATACATGTCACTTGTTTGCTCATTTTAGTGCTAAATATTTATTTGTTTGTGGGAAAAATGCAAAACTATTATATCACAATACTTCAGTACATTTTCACAATATTCACCTCATGATATTTTGTTTTCATAAGAGTCAAAAATAATAAGTAAAATAATAATAAGCAGACTATACATGAATAATAAATAATAAGTAGACAGTGTAGCCTTTAGAGCTAGATTTAAAAAATAATGTATAATAACAAAAAACCTACAACTATACTGATTATTACTCAGTGTTTACAAACTTCCCTAAATTCAGTTAAACTGGCTTAAATATGCTCACCTTGTACAGAAACATGCAGTTGGTCGTTTATCGTGACGTTTCTCACTATATATAATAACTAAAATAAAATAAAATAAAAATAAAATATTGCTACGATGCTTATATGTATATATATTGCTATATATGTGTTGACTTTAACATTAAATATAAAACGTCCCGTAATGTTTGCACAGGCCATAATAACCCCATGCCATTTGACCAGGGATGCACAAACATTTGCACACGTTGGAATATGGTTGTTCATCTAAATCAACCACATTATTAGCATTTGGTTTGGAACAATGTACATATTTGAGTAATCTGCAAAAATAATAATATGCTAAAATTAAAGAATAAATAATATATAATATGCTCTTGTGAAAATATGACGTGCCATTAAGTAAATATTCCATGTTCATGTTGTTTGTACTGCAGAAAAGGTGAAACAGGGTGAAAGGGTATGGAGATACTGCTAGCAGCTATAACCTCTAAACTAGTGGCTAAAAACTGCAGAAAAGTTTTTAAAGAATAAAAGCAGTGATATGATTTCCTCTAGCTGTTTTGTTTTTAAAAATAAATCTCATAAAAATTGTTTTGATGCAGTAAAAGTAGGGACTTTTTAGGTGGCATGAAAGTTTTTATTTCTAATTATGTTGATGTTTCTTTTGGGCCACAGTATACATGTACAAAGTGTGCCTTATGAATAACAAATAATAAACTACGAATATATTTTACCATATTTCTCTCCTCTCCATGTAAACTAGGTGGTTCTAATCTTAGGTAACGCTTCTGTGAACATTCCCCTGACCAAACACAAGGTTGATGCCGCCTGCCGCTCCTTTATTATTAAATTTAATGTATAATAAACGATAATGAAAGCACAGTTCATTACAAGCAGATGTTGATTTTTTTTATTTTTCATTTCTTTGTTGTTGTTTTTTTGTTTGCTGAAAAATGTATGTCAGACTCGGGTCCTCAATAGTCTTGAGTTTAATGCTGGTGCTATGTAAACATGATTATTCTGTAAGTGTAATTTCATTAATGCAGTGTTATTGTACACAATTACATACTTCCATAACTTCCATAATTAAAGTTACAGTACATAGTAACCCTCCAAAAAACATTTTTGTATACATACACACACACACTCAGAAACACACACACACACACATATACACATATATATATATATATATATATATATATAAATATATATGATGTATGTTCTTGTATGTTCTTGTACTAGAAGAAGAACACACTTGTACTAGTATGTTCCTGTCCTTGTTCTTGTACTAGCTGGGACACATTTACCGACGGAACACTAAGCACCTGTTGTAAGAAATATATAACTAAGCTCTTATCTTATTTTATATATATATATATATATATATATATATATATATATATATATATATATATATATATATATATATATATATATATATATATATATAAAATACAAAACTAAATAGTAAGTGGATGTTGTCACCTTGAAGTGATGTGAAAATGGAACAGTACATATCCTGATATACTACATATACTCTTAATGTACCACAGTATTATATGTCTCTATATCTCCACCTCTAATATATATTTAGTGATATAAAAAAAAGTTCTGCACAGTTGAAAAGCTCTAGTCCTCCTTTCAGTTTAGTGAACATTAGAATTGCTTCAAAAGATCCTCAGTACAGTCACTATTTTTAAGTGAGATCAACATTGATGGTATTGTTCTTCTAACGAACTACCTGAACTGTGTTGATAAGCTTGGCATCAAGTGACTGCGTATTTACTCAAGATCCAAGATTAAGCCTGCTGTGGGTGCAGTGCTACATTTTTATCAAGAAAACAACAGAAGAAGAAGTTTGTGGCTCCAGCAGGCTGTCTGAACCATGTTACAATGATTGACAGAGTGCAAATGGCGCAGAGAGGCTACGTGCTGTAATCTGCCCTCATCCTCACCGACCAGCAGGCTTAGATTAATCAGCACTGCCGTGCGCTGTCCCAGAGCTATGCCAAGAATGAGGGTCGTTTGTAGCACCTGGCCTCATACTCATACTCATGCTTCGTCCCCTCCATGGCCTGACTTCCATATGTGCCATCAGTACTTTATTTTGCATTGCATATTTTGCATGACATAAGCCAGGGGTTTACTGAGTTTAGGAGTTTACTTAGAAATAATAAACACTTTTATTTATCATTTCCGGTGATGACTGTCTGTAATATGCTGAAACGCTGAATTTAATAGTTTGTTCTTCAGTGTTTGCAGCAGTAGGGTGTTTATGAAGCATGTTAAATTGATGTCTACATAGAAGGTGGCTTTGTTCGGGGTAAAAAGTGGCCAGATGCAATTTTACACACCCATCTACACCCTTCAGTCTCTTCAGGGTGTGCAGAGCAAACTATCAACTCTAAGAGTTTCCAGGATCCTGTTAAAGATGTTTTTGTTTAATTTGGCTTCCTATTCGCCAGCCTGCAAATTTTCCATTCCACCTTAAACGGTGCTGCAGTTACATATTGCGCCTGTAATAGCCGCAGCATTTAAAGAAGCTTACTTAAGAAGCTGAAGTTGCAAGTGTGATCTTGACCATGAGCAGCTCAGAGCGCTATTTGTATTTATTACAGTGACGATTATTAAGAGATAATAATCAAGACAAATCTCACATGAAGCTGATTTATAACAATGATTAATAACATAATTTTAGTGATTTGAGAACTTCTGTGTTCCCTATACATTTCTGTTCCCTATAATAATGTTCTATATAGTGGTCTAATGTAGGTAATAGTAAATATGAAGAATTTATGTACACTATTACAGTATTCTATATAGTGCTCTAATATAGGGGATATTGAATAGGGAGAATGTATGTACTCTATAATAGTGTTCTATACAGTGGTGTAATGTAGGTAATTGTGATTGGGGGGTATTCTGTTCCTTATAACAGTGTTCTACAAATATAGTGCTCTAATGTATGGAATTATGAATATGGACCATTTCTGTCATAAATTAGGGATTATTGTCAATCACTATAACATTATTCTACGTATATAGTACTCCACTGTAGTTAATAGTGATCAGGGAGTGATTGTGTTCCCCTTAGCAGTGCTGTACATATATAGTGCTTTAATGTAGGGAATTGTGCTTAGGGACCATTTCTGTTCCCTATAATAGTGTTCTATGTATATAGTGCTCCACTGACGCTAATAGTGATTAGGGAGTGTTTGTGTTCCCTATATCTGCTTTTATTACATTATCTATAACAGTGTTCTATATAGTGATATAATGTAGGGAACAGTGATTAGAGACCGGCTGTGTTCCCTGTAATACTGTTCTATATAGTGCTCTAATGTAAGGGATAGTAAATAGGGACCATAGGGAGCATTTCTGTTCTCTAAAACAGTGTTCTATGTATACAGTGCTCAGTGCTGTAATGTAAGTGCTGCAATGTAACAGTGTTCTGCAAATATAGTGCTCTAATGTAGGTAACAGTGAATAGGGAGAATGTATGTACCCTATAACAGTGTTCTGTATGCTCTAATGTAGTGAATAGGGGCCATTGCAGTTCACTTCAATAGTGTTTTATGTAGTGCTCTAATGTAGGGAATACTCTCTTGATGTTCTGCCTCAGAGTGCTGTCTTTAGAATGTGCCAAGAAAAGAACCGGTCGTGACATTCATGAATAATTCATCCACCACAGCTCTTATTAAGAAATGTATTTTCCTACAAATTTCCTTGTTTGAATTCACGGCTGGCGCCAATTTTCATTATGCCTAATCAAATAAAGCCATGGGATATACCGTATCGTCTTATTTGGATAGGCTGCAAAGCTGTTTGTTTTGAAGACTGAATCCGGATCTCTGAACAAACAGATGGAACAACATGTTGTTGGTTTAATGGAAGGAGTGTTATAGATTTACTTTACTTTGTCTCTGTAATTAAATTATGTGATACAACGGATTCTAATCACAGATAAACATTTGCTGTAGCTGGTACATCCTTGTTTTGTATAGTCACATGAGAGTATTCAATAGAAGGTTGACATGGTCCACAAGGTGTGCAGTAAGACTTCTTACACTCATCATCAAAAGAATAGCTGCAGATGCATGGAGCTGTAGAGGTTCCTAATGGTGTCCTGTGATAATCCATCCCATGCAGCTTAAATATTCTCACACAGTTCCTGCTGATCGTGCAGCAGGGGTGGTGGTAGAGTAGCACCAGGTCTTCTGAACATGTGGATTATTAAGGAAGATGATCCAACATTATGCATCTGTGAGTGGTGAAAGCATGTGAGCCGTTACTATCAGTATCTGGAGTGACCCCATGTGTAGAATAACTGCAGCTAAACGTTTCCAGTAACTGTTGATCAGTCCTGCACATCAGCTTGCAGGCATTTTAGCCCTTTGCTGCATACAGAGCAGCGTCAACTCCGGAATGCTCATGAGTTTCCCTACTGTCCATCAATAACATGTCTATAGGACTAAGGCCAGGACTTTGACTTTGCTATTCCAAAACATCAACTTTGCTAATCTTCTTTCACCCTTCTCTGGTAGAACGACATGTGGGTTTAGGGTTAGCGTCTTACTGAATAACCCATATTCCCTTGAGATTCAGTTCACGGACACATGTCCTGATATTTGCAGGCAAAATTCAGACAGTTCTCATTTAAGCCATAAAGATTTTTTGTCCGTACGGTTTTCCACTAACCTTCCGGCCTACACATGCGATCTTTAGCAGTTTGTTTGACTGGGTTCTCTTGATAAACTTTTAAGACTTGTATAAAAATCTGATTATGTTTTTGATCATATTGGTGCAGAAATATAGACAGTCATAAAGGATTCACAAACTTTCAAGCACCACTGTACGTTATCGTGTGCTTTCATATCTTTTGTGCATGTATTGTTTGTGCATAAGCGGGTCGGGTGAGCAAACAAGTCCACTGAAGTCTACCCCTACCTACCAGCAGGCTCAGATTAATCAGTACTGTCAGGCACAATCCCAGAGCTATGCTAGGAATGAGAGTCGTTTGCCTTACTTTCTACAACTGGAATTTTGATGATTGTTGCAGAGTTCGGTGCCATTCTGGCGCCATGTGATTTTGGGTATGTGCCATTTGCATGCATCTTCTTTCTTGCAAAAAATAATTTTGGGCTAGCATAGGCCTTAGGGAAACGTGGTTGAGCCCAAAATTACAATGGTGTCAAAGACCGAGACCCTGTGTGATAGGTCAACACGGCTTTGGCTGTGTTGGAAATGGTCCCTGATCACTGTTGCCTACGTGCAAACCTAGGTCTTTTCTTATAGTGCTCCAAAAGAGAAGCGAAATACACCCCAATGATTATTCCCTACTATGAAAAAACAAGCATGCTACATAAAACATTAATATAGAAAACAGCAAGTGACCTTAATTACTATTTCCTACACTGGAAAAATGAGATTGAAAAAAATGGTCATAGAAAAGAATACCCCTTAATCACAATTCATTACATCAGAAAAACAAGAGAACTATATACCTATAGTGTTCTACAGTAGGGTATAGTGATTTCTGTTGCCTTTAACAGTTTTCTAACTTATTATCTAATTTAGTGAATAGTGAATAGGAGCCATTTCTGTTTCCTCATAATAGTGCTCATGTAATGCTCTAGTATAGTGAATATATTTAATATAATAATAGTGAATAAGGACCATTTCTAAGGACCATTATGTATAATAAATATAAATGGAGCAGATAATGACATACTGTATAAACATAATAAACATGTGCATATATTGGTATTTAGATAAAGTGTCTAGAGTCCCCACAGGGAAGAATTGAAGAGCCTGATGACTCTCAGGACAAAGGATCTCCCAATTCTGTCTATGGAGCAGCTCTGTGTGGTTGCCCATCATCATCCATAATGGACAGCAGTTTGTGCAGTGTCCTTCTCTCTTCACCACAAAGTCCAGTTCCACACCAACATGCCTGACCAGCTTGTCATGACGCATCTCGTCTCTTCTTAATACTTCCTCTCCTCTATATAATGCTCTAATATAGGGCATAGTGAATAGGAACCATTCTCAATTCAATTCAGTTCAACTTTATTGTCTTTATACCAATACAGGGTTGTACAGTATGACGAAACACAGCCCGGCTCCTTCTCCAGTGCAGTTACAAGAATATATGTGTATATATATAATTAGTGTAGTGCAAAGACAAATAATCAAAAACAATGTGTGAAAGTATGGTTGTAAACAGTATAGATACAGTGGGGTGCGAAAGTTTGGGCAGCCTTGTTAATTTTCCTGATTTACCTTTATAAAGCTTTGATTGTTTGGATAAAAAAATTGCGTTAAATATATCATATAGGGGACAAACACAGTGATATTGTGAAATGAAGTTTATATGATTTACAGAACGTGTGCAATAATTGGTTAAACAAAATTAGGCAGGTGCATAAATTTGGGCACTGTTGTCATTTTATTGATTTCAAAACCTTTAGAACTAATTATTGGAACTCAAATTTGGTTTGGTAAGTTCAGTGACCCTTGACCTCCATACATGGGAGTCTCAAAACAAAATTCAAATGACCTGAAAACAAAGATTGTTCACCGTCATGGTTTAGAGGAAGGATACAAAAAGCTATCGCAGAGATTTCAGCTTTCAGTCTCCACTGTGAGAAACATTGTGAGAAAATGAAAGGCCACAGGCACAGTTCAAGTCAAGGCAGACCAAGAAAAATCTCGAATAAACAGAAGCGAAGAATGTTGAGAACAGTCAGAGCCAACCCACAGACCAGCACCAAACACCTACAACATGATCTTGCTGCTGAGGGAGTCTCTGTGCATCGTTCAACTATTCTGCGCACTTTACGCAAGGAGATGCTGTATGGGAGAGTGATGCAGAGGAAGCCTTTTCTCCGCCCACATCACAAACAGAGCCGCTTGAGGTATGCTAAAGCACATTTGGACAAGGTGCTGTGGACTGATGAAACTAAAATAGAGTTATTTGGGCATAACAAGGGCCGTTATGCATGGAGGAAAAGAACACAGCACTCCAAGAAAAACACCTGCTACCTACAGTAAAATTTGGTGGTGGTTCCATCATGCTGTGGGGCTGTGTGGCCAGTACAGGAATCAGTGACAAAGCTGAAGCTGCGCCGGGGCTGGATCTTCCAACAAGACAATGACCCTAAACACTGCTCAAAATCTACTAATGCATTTATGCAGAGGAACAAGTACAACGTTCTGGAATGGCCATCTCAGTCCCCAGACCTGAATATTATTGAAAATCTGTGGTGTCACTTAAAGAGAGCTGTCCATGCTCGGAAACCATCAAACCTGAATGAACTAGAGATGTTTTGTAAAGAAGAATGGTCTAAAATACCTTCAGCCACAATCCAGACTCTCATTAGAAGCTATAGGAAGTGTTTAGAGGCTGTTATTTCTGCGAAAGGAGGATCTACTAATTACTGAGTTAAGGTTTTTTTTTTTTGGTGCCCAAATCTATGCACCTGTCTACTTTTGTTTAACCAATTATTGCACACTTTCTGTAAATCATATAAACTTAATTTCACTTCTCAAATATCACTGTTTGTCCCCTATATGATATATTTAACGGAATTTTTTTATCCAAACAATCAATGATTTATAAAGGTAAATCAGGAAAATGAACAACGCTGCCCAAACTTTCGCACCCCACTGTATATAAAATGTACAGTACAGGTAGGAGAAGGAGCTTAATGTTCAGGTAATGGCTAAATTGCTTAGTACAGATGCTCAGTAAGATAAATAAATATAGATAAATATATACACAGCTGAGATGTTCAAGTATACAGGTTAAAGTGCGGTGCAAACAGTCCTGTGAGGTAGAGCCCACTGTGTGCTGGGGGATCCTGGCTAGAAATCAGTTACAATCTTTAGAGGTGTAGTCATGTTCTGCGCTGCTGGTGTGACCAGTTTGACAGCTCTAGGGTAAAAGCTGTTCCTGAACCTGGTGGTTCTGGCTCGGATGTTCCGGTAACTCTTTTCAGATGGCAGAGGTTGGAACAGGGGGTGACTGGGGGTGTGGGCTCTGAGGATATGTTGACTGCTTTCCTCAGACAACTCTTGTCGTAGATGTCCTGTATGGGTGGGAGGGCAGTTGCGGTGATGTGCTGTGCAGTCTTTACCACCCTCTGCAGGGCCTTGTGCTCAGCAGAGGTGGCACTGCTATACCACACAGTGATGAGGCTTGTCAGGATGCTCTTCACGGAGGATCTATAATTTTTTTTTTAATAAATCTATATTCTGTTCTCTATTTAGTGCTTTAATATAGAACACAAGCTGATAATTCCGCTCTTAGTCACAGTCAGGATGCCTGGCTTTTAGCGTAATGATTACTGACTATGACATCCCTCTATCACTTATTCACTGCAGTTCTTGTTTTGAATTTTCGCTGCACAATTCCTTGTTTAAACTCATTACTGGAGTGTATTTAAACGAAGTCAAACACAGCGATGGGATATACTATATAAACTTGCTTGGACAAACTGGAAAGCTGTTTGTTTTGAGGACCGAATCCGGATCTCTGAGCAAACAGGTGGAACAGCAGCGGATAAAAGCTTCTTGTGAAGTAGAGGGAATTATGTATATATAGATGGATTCCGCTGTCGAGTGATATGAATTGTCCAGCTACTGATTTCCTCTTTGGTACGTACATATTTGCAAAGCACACACCAGTGAAGGAAATTAAGAAAGAAATAAAAGTCCCTTTGGGTCTGCGAGTGTATGTCAAGTGTGGGAAAGGACACGCATGTGTGTGTCTCTTTGTTTGTGTGTGTTTCTTTGTATGTCAGAGAAATTATCAGTTTGCATCTCTCCATCTGGACATCTGCTCCCATGAAGAACCTGCCTTTGTAAAACGTACGGACCCGGTGTGGAGGAGATATTAGCGTGATGAAATGCAGTGGGGGCCTTTTCACTTGTGAACCAGTAAAACAGCCCTCTTTATCTCAGGTTTGCTGAGATGCTCAGGTCATTGGGTTAAACCTGAAAATGTGCAGTTTTTCATAAAAGCCTGGTCAGGATGTTATCAGTACTTTGGCATGTACACTGAACACATAATAAGTATGAACAACGTTGAAAATGCTGGGTGAATACAGTTCTGAAGGCACTGATCCAGTATTGTTGGTGTCAGTCCAATGCTGCAGGTGTTGGTAATCCAAGCTAAAGGTTTTATTCTGAATAGTTTAGGTGTTAATCCAACACTGAATATGCCAGTAATCCAACTCTTAAAGTTTTAATCCAATACTTCAAAGATTAATGTTAATTTAAAACTCACATCAAAGCTCACAGGTGTAACTCAATCTCCACTCTGTCTGTAACTCATGTATCTGTTTAACTGAAAGTATTGTTTATATATCTTAGTAATTTTATTCATTCATTTCTCTTTTTATTATTATTAATTGGCATTCATGTTTGACCTAATGAATTTAAACTCTTTTTTAATAAATTGTAAAAAAAAATATTATTGTTATTTTTTGTTTATCCAAATGTAGTTAATTTTATCACATTTTCTTTTTTAGTAAATTATTTTTTATAATCATTTTAAAATATTTTGCCTACTTACCCATTTGTGTTGGATAAAGATTGATTTAAAAATTAATTTACTATATTGATTGTATTATTTTTACCACTTTATTAAATAATTGTTCTTCTAATTATTTTGCCTTTTATCCTGTTTGAGTTTGTTCTTCATAGTCTAACCCTTAGTTTTCCTAATTAAAATCCATTTTAATTTTTTTTTCCCAATCCCTTAAAATGCTGGACTACATTGCAAAAAAATGAGGGTTGCCCTCAATGTATTTCTGAGTGAAAATAACGGGTTGATTGGTTTGTTTTCTTGATAGTTTAACATTGAAAATCTAATTCTGAAGGTGTTGTATGTGTTAATCCAACATTGAATATGCCAGTAATTAATTGACAAAGGTGTTTATCCAAAACTATAGCTGTTCATATAAAACTGAATCTGTTAATCCAACAATGTATCTGTTAGTGCAACAATAAATTGCACTAATTTAATTATTTATATGTATACAGAATATGCCAATAATCCAATGCTGAACGAGTTAATCTGAAACTGTAGGTGTTCTTATAACATTGTAGGTGTTAATCCAACAATGCAGGTGTTAATACAAAACTGTATTAACACAACATTAAATATGACAAATAACCCGATTCTGAAGGTGTAATTGCAGCACTGTGTGTGTTTTTCCAATACTGTAGATGCTAATCCAACACTGAATATGATGATAATCCAAAAATGAAAATGTTAAAACAACAACATCTTTTTTCATTTCAATTGTACTTCTAACAGTAAATTAACTGAGCAAGTTGTGTTAACTCAGTTAACCCAAACTTTATTTTATCATAATAATCATTTGAGGATTGAAGACACAAACCCATCCGGTCTTGAATGCAGATTTTTTGCCATTCCTATTCCATCATACAAGTCTTTAGCTGCACAACCATAAGAAGCTTTCGTTACTGTATTTTGATCCTCATGTTGCATCATACATGTTCAGTGAAAGACGAATCTGGACTGCAGGTAAACACACTCTCTTATGTCGCAACCCGTAAAACAGCATGAGTTTTGGTGTTGTCATGGCGTCCATTAAAAAGGGACATTGTCTATATGTAGAAGGTAACATATTAGACACATTTTAGACCCCCGCTCCCTAACACACAAGTCTCTTATTGAAACACCTGTGGCATGCTTTGATCAAAATACCACTAAAATAAAACAGCATAGCTTCCTTTTCACCCTGTCTCATCTGGTTTGAGTGTCTGTTCCTTTAAATGATAATACACCACTGCTGACCCCGCCCCCCAGACAACATCATTATATTTAAATACTTACGTATTCCATGTCTGCAGTTTTTCCATGGGCAGTTGGCATGGATCCCTCCTGTAGGTGCTAATCCCACAATGTAGGTGTTAAATCAACACTACAAATGCAGATCATCTTATTCTGAAGACGTTAATCCAGCAATGAACATGACATTAATTCAGATTTTAAGGTGCCAGTTCAGCATTTGAGGTGTTAATTCAGCACTGTGTTAATTCAACAGTGAATATACCAGTATTAGTGCTGATGGCTTTAATTCAGGGTTGCTCATGTTAATCTAACATTGTAGGTGTTAATCTTATACTTTAGGAGGTTCAAAATTGCACGTTAATCCAGTAGTAGTTGTAAATTGTTAGTCCAGTACTTTTAGTGTAAATTCAACATACAGTAGTAGTATGTTGTAATAGTAATAGTCTAGTGCTGAAGGTGTGATTTCAAAATTGCATACGTTAATACAATAGTAGTTGTAAATTGTTTAAGGTGTTAATTTAACATAGAAACTGCAGATAATCCAGTTCTGAAGGTGTTCATTTTGACAGGGTAGGTGTTAATTCAACAATGAATATGCCCTCAATAGGAACCCATGCTGAGAGTGTTAATTCACTGAAAATGCCAAGGTGTAGATACAACACTGGAAATTTGAATCCATCAGTAAATACTCTGTTAATCTAACATATAATAATAATAGAATAATCTATTCTATGTGTTAATCAAATAACACAGATTAATATATATATATATATATATATATTAATATAATTTCTCTCAACCTAAGGCCTAGCATAATGTGTTTTACTTGACTGTGATTCAGTCAGATTCTTGTTGCGGATGGACGCTTACAGTAACTAGATTAATGTGATGTAAGAGTTAGGATACATCCTCGTTTCAGACAGACACATGAAAGCAGCAAAAAGCAGAGGAAGTGAGACGAGAGAGAGGCCCTCAGGGCATGGCGTGTGGAAGAATTCAAGAAAGAATGTGAATATATAATTGATAATGGTTTTATGTCCTCATAGTTTACACAACTGAGTCAAGCATAGTGAAGTGAAAAGTCACACTGATTTCTCGAAATGTTGCTGTCAGTCCTGACATTTTACACTCTGCAGTTCCTGGATTGCGTTCCTTTAAGTCTGTACGTAAATCATCAGACAGCAGTGATTAGTAAATTGACTAACACTAAATATACACTTATTCCAAAGTTCATGCTTGCAACACAGCCCAGAAACGGTGTTGGACAGTGACTCAGTAAGTGTAATGTGTTAGTGTACTGTAAGTAGTGTGTTGGTGTACAGTAACTCAGTAAGTGTACTGCCTTAGTGTACTGTAAGTAGTGTGTTGGTGTACAGTAACTCAGTAGGTGTAATGTGTTAGTGTACTGTAAGTAGTGTGTTTTGTGTAATTGGTAGTCAGTAAGTGTAATGTGTTAGTGTACTGTAAGTAGTGTGTTGGTGTACAGTAACTCAGTAGGTGTAATGTGTTAGTGTACTGTAAGTAGTGTGTTGGTGTACAGTAACTCAGTAAGTGTAATGTGTTAGTGTACTGTAAGTAGTGTGTTGGTGTACAGTAACTCAGTAAGTGTAATGTGTTAGTGTACTGTAAGTAGTGTGTTGGTGTACAGTAACTCAGTAAGTGTAATGTGTTAGTGAACTGTAAGTAGTGTGTTGGTATACAGTGACTCATTAAGTGTATTGTGTTAGTGTACTGTAAGTAGTGTGTTGGTGTACAGTGACTCATTAAGTGTAGTGTGTTAGTGTACTGTAAGTAGTGTGTTGGTGTACAGTGACTCATTAAGTGTAATGTGTTAGTGAACTGTAAGCTTTGTCATTTTCACACAAAGTTTTCTCCAGATTCCCTAAATCTTGGTCATAACGTTGGTGCTGAACTTTGACCCTTCCTTGCCCATGAAGGACTAGGCCTTCCTGGGATACCAGAGCATGACTGCATCACATTGCACAACATTACTAGTCTAAAAATGACCCTTGCTCCAAGTTTTTTGGAATGTGCTGCAGGCACCAGTTTCAGAATCAGCAGATTGTTGGTAAAGTCTTTGCCTTGATTTCCCTTCGCTTTAGGACAAAATACAGGACTTTTGATGGTGGTGAGGGGTGAGGGGTGGCGGAGGTCATGTGATGTGGTACCTTTGTTGAGGCATACCATTTGAGCACTTTGTGATAGACAGAAATTCCAACCAGGAAATCACATTGCCTCAGTGTCTCCAAGAAAAACCCCACATGTGCAGCACATCCTGGACACATTCCTTAAAGGCGTATCTACATCAGCAAACTCAAAATAAAGAGTAAACATTTGTGTTCCAGGATGACATGCGACTCTTTGAAATACTAGTTGGCCATCAGCTTTTGCGGTTTAGAGACGAGCCCAGTAAGGTTGTAGGTATCCCTCCGCTTCCAACTTCCTGCTTTTGATTAGGTATATTTGCATGATGTTGATCATTTGTTGCATCTTGAGGAAGCTGGTAAACCGGGGCTAACCAGTATTACTGCCACACTTGTCTGAGTTACATATTTCAGCAGAGTGGTCAGTGAGGGTTCCTGTAGATTGTGCTTTCTGTGTGATAATGAACACAGCTGAAAACCTGAGTCACAGTAAACATTCTCATTAACTATTCACTGTAAAGAACAGATGTAAAGTTACAGTGCAAGCAATGCAGTGCGTCATTTTATTCCTTACATAAATAAATAAGTTAAAACGATGGATATAGTTGTTGGCTGTTAATTGCAAACATGTATTGGGAAGGTGGGCGGTACTTTATTTATTTCAAACTCCTTTTATTGGTTTTAACTAGGGATACATCTGAAAGCAATACAGTTCTAATAAATGACCATTAAACTCTCCCTGTCTCAACCCAAAATAACCCCCCCACCAATCGCCCATCGAAGCCCAAATAAATAAAAATAAATAAAATAAAATAAAAAATAAGGTAGTGAATGAGGAAGATCACACTCACTCTCTTTGAAAGGCAAACAATTAAGCATCACACTCATAATCATTCATAACGACATTGGTGTTTATGTATTCTAGCATGGGGAACCAAGTCTTACGAAAAGACCAGAAGTACCCCTAAGGGAATAACATAGTTTCTTAAGCTTGAAGCAGGACAAGATTTCCTGGATCCACTTATTATATGTCGGATAAAGAGATACATTTCCAATTAAGCAGGATGACTCGTCTTGCTAGTAGAGTCACAAAGGCAATAACGTGCTGCATAGTTGTGGCCATTCGAGGTTCAGGCGGTATGCCAAACAAGGCGGTAGGGGGTTATGAGTAAAACTTTAGTCAAAGGGCTGATTTAAGTGTTTCAAATATCTGCATCCAATCAGGTGCAAGACTAGGACAGGCCCTAAACACGTGAGAATGATAAGCAGGAGACTGGTTGCACCTACCGCAGGCATCATTTCTGTCTAGGAATATCTTTGCTAGTTTAGCATTGGTAAAGTGGACTTTATGGACCCGTTTAAGGGCAGCAGCCCACTGTTCATCTGAGATGCTAATCCCCAACTCATGCCTGCGTAGAATGAATTAAATCGTATATTACAGATACAAGTCGCTTTTTTGTTGGGCTTAAAGAAAAAAAAAATTAATAAAATATTTAGGAAAGATTTGCAAAATGAGGAAAAAGTGGTTGGACGAAATGCCAAATCTGAAAAAAAATTAAAAAGATGGATTTTGGGCAAGTTGCATTTGGTTGCCAGATCAGAAAAGAAAGGAAAAGCATTGTCCATATATAGATCACTGAGTGTAGCTATACCTCTCCCTATACTATAGGGTATAAACTGGTGATTGTTCATAATGGGCATATAAATTGAGGCTCTCTGAAGACCGAAGTGTTGCTAAACTGAGAACAAAGCACAGCATGTGCTTGAAAACTGAGAGGAGGTCTCCTTATGAACCCATGGTGGACGTGCCACAACAGGCTCTGTACCAACCCAATATAGGAGTCTGAGAAGACTGCATGCCCAGTAGTAGTGTTGAAAGTTAGGAAGAGCTAGACCCCCATCTATCTTGGGATATGGTGTAAAATTAACCTTTTCAGGTGGGCGGTACTTTATGGAACCCTGTGCATCTCTGAATGCTGTTAAAAAAGTGGGTGGGGCTTTCCTCCATTCCTTCTTGTTGGGTTAGTTTGTGTTAATTATCTTTATATGCATTATTAATTGTATCATTACTGTGAGTTCTATGGATTTGTTGAACTCTTTCCGTTTATCTCTTTCTTTCTTTAGTTACTATTTTAATTTCATCAGCATTGGGTTACTGTGGTTAGTGTGGCTTAGCAGTTAACACCACTACCCGTCAGAAAGCTACCACCCCATGTGGGAGACGGAGGTTCGAATCCCAGACTAGGTTGCAAATGCTGAGCTACACCAATAAGAGTCCTTGGGCGAGACCTCGAACGCTGCACTGGCCTACATGTAATATGAATAACCTTGTGAGTCTTTCTGAATAAGAGCGTCAGCCAAAATGCTGTAAATGTAAATTCCAGTGCCCTTTTAAAACTTACTTTGTAATGGCAATTTAAAAAACAGCAACCCTGTTCTTCAATGGTTAGGACCCTCACAGGACCACCAAAGAGCAGGTATTATGTGGGTGGTGGATAATTCTCAGCACTGCAGTGACACTGACGAGGTGGTGGTATGTTAGTGTGTGTTGTGCTGGTGTGAGTGGATCAGACACAGCAGTGTTACTAGTGTGTTTAAACACTGTGTCCACTCACTGTCCACTCTATTAGACCTTGCTGTGCAGTGTTGGTCATTCTCTGGTCTTTCATCAGTAGTCACAGGACACTGACCACAAGACAACACACACTGCCCCATTAGTCACCAAAGAAAGTGAGTTCTAATGAATTATTTTCATATTTATCGCTGTGTCTTAAACATATTTTGCTTTTAATGTCAGTGTGTCTGATGGGTAGTGGTGTTAACCACTGAGCCACACCAACCACTGCAACACAATGCTGATGATATTAAAATAATAACTAAAGAAAGAAAGAGATAAATGGAAAGATTTTATTAAATCCATAGAACTCACAGTAATCATTGTACCCTGACATTTATTTTCCAGGTAATTAGGGCAATTTCTTTTGGCCCACTTTGAACTTTTTAAAAGATATAACAAAGATGGATAGAAGGTTTCTTTACAACAGCAGCAATACGTAAACCTCAGGCTCTCTGGTCCTAATGGACTGTAAAACAAATGGTAATATTTGCACTATAGAGATCACAAACCCTGTTTCCCGTCACCAGCATTACAAAGAAAGATCAATCAGTTTCTCTACAGTAACCAATTTCCAATGTCAAACCACTCTGATTAACAAGTTTGTTTACATCACAATGATTAAATTATACCCTCCTTTTATAAGTCATGATGTGGGTGGAGCGTAAAAGCTGAAGATAACATGTAAAATGCAGATTCAGAACTGAAAAAATAAATTTATATTAATATTCCAATCTTCTCCAAACCGGATGTGAGAAATCACGTAAAAGTCTCTAAATTGACTGTTTTAGCTTAATGCATGCGGTACGCATCGCTTCATACGCATCACTGCTGTTCGGTGAATCAGCGCTGAATCCTATCGCTGTAAAAAACGTGGCCTCAGACAGATAGCAACCTGGTCAGTAAATGTGCACCCAGACGCAGCAGTGTTGAATGTTTGAATACGTCCCTTTGTTCTTTGTTCAGGACTGTGATTATGATTATGCTCGTGTCATTGAGAAGTCTAAAGCTATGGTTATACATTACTGACAGGTCAGAGACGCTCTAGAATTACAGGGTCAACGAAACCAGTTCCTCATATCTGAAGACTTTGGCTCTTAGCGAAGACAAACACCTGTTACTCATCTGCAATTTGTCTGGATTTTTGTTGTTGCTGTTGTCTGTGTGTTTTGTTGTCTTTATGATTATTTATTTATTATTATCTTTGTTTGTTTGTTTACAACCTCAAATCAGAAACGTTGGGACAGTATGGACAATGTGGTGTCTCTTACGATTACTTCTATCTTTGTTTTATTGCAGGTATAAACCCAAGATATTTATTTGTTTGTTTGTTTGTTTATATATTTATTATGAATTTACGTTTTTTTATGCCTGCACCTGTAAAACTGATGTAAAATTATAGAAATACAAAAGCATGCCTGAAACTTTCTTAAGCCCTTATTGGAGCCGGATTAGATTTGCCTGGGCGGGCTCTGTAAATTTAATTGCATTTTGCAGAGAGAAATAAGTATCTGATCCCCTACCAAACATTAAGAGTTCTGGCTCCTACAGACCAGTTAGATGCTCCTAATCAACTCGTTACCTGCATTAAAGACAGCTGTCTTAAATTGTCACCTGTATAAAAGACACCTGTCCACAGACTCAATTAATCAGTCAGACTCTAACCTCTCCAACATGGGCAAGACCAAAGAGCTTTCTTAGGACGTCAAGGACAAGATCATAGACCTGCACAAGGCTGGAATGGACTACAAAACCTTAAGTTAGATGCTGGGTGAGAAGGAGACAACTGTTGGTGCCATTGTAAGAAAATGGAAGAAATACAAAATGACTGTCAATCGACCTCGATCTGGAGCTCCATGAAAAATCTCACCTCGTGGGTATCCTTGATCATGAGGAAGGTGAGAAATCAGCCTAAAACTACACGGGGGGAACTTGTTAATGATCTTAAGGCAGCTGGAACCACAGTCACCAAGAAAACCATTGGTAACGCATTATGCCGTAATGGATTAAAATCCTGCAGTGCCCGCAAGGTCCCCCTGTTCAAGAAGGCACATATGCAGGCCCGTCTGAAGTTTGCCAATGAACATCTGGATGATTCTGAGAGTGATTGGGAGAAGATGCTGTGGTCAGATGAGACAAAAATTGAGCTCTTTGGCATTAACTCAACTCGCCATGTTGGGAGGAAGAGAAATGCTGACTATGACCCAAAGAACACCGTCCCCACTGTCGAGCATTAAGGGTGGAGACATTATGGGTTTAGGGTGTTTCTCTGCTAAAGGCACAGGACTACTTCACCGCATCAATGGGAGAATGGATGGAGCCATGTACTGTAAAATCCTGAGTGACAACCTCCTTCCCTCCGCCATCAACTACAAAAAACGTCTGACCGCTGTCCTTCCCAACAAGGGTTTAGCCAACAGGTCAAAACAAGCTCCAAACAAAGTGACCCCTGTTTCCTGACTGGTGGACTCACTTTACCCTTCTTATCACTTGGTCATGTTACATTTTTATGCACACACTACTTACAGTACACTATCACATTACACTTACTGAGTTACTATACACCAACACACTACTTACAGTACACTAACACATTACACTTACTGAGTTACTATACACCAACACACTACTTACAGCACCACTATAACATTACACTTACTGAGTTACTGTACACCAACACACTACTTACAGTACACTAACACATTACACTTACTGAGTTACTGTACACCAACACGCTACTTACAGTACACTAACACATTACACTTACTGAGTTACTGTACACCACCACACTACTTACAGTACACTAACACATTACACTTACTGAGTTACTGTACACCAACACGCTACTTACAGTACACTAACACATTAAACTAACTGAGTTACTGTACACCAACACGCTACTTACAGTACACTATCACATTACACTTACTGAGTTACCGTACACCAACACGCTACTTACAGTACACTAACACATTACACTTACTGAGTTACCGTACACCGACACGCTACTTACAGTACACTAACACATTACACTTACTGAGTTACCGTACACCGACACGCTACTTACAGTACACTAACACATTACACTTACTGAGTTACCGTACACCGACACGCTACTTACAGTACACTAACACATTACACTTAGTGAGTTACCGTACACCGACACACTACTTACAGTACACTAACACATTACACTAACTGAGTTACCGTACACCAACACACTACTTACAGTACACTAACACATTACACTAACTGAGTTACCGTACACCAACACACTACTTACAGTACACTATCACATTACACTAACTGAGTTACTGTACACCAACACGCTACTTACAGTACACTAACGCATTACACTTACTGAGTTACTGTACACCAACACACTACTTACAGTACACAAACACATTACACTTACTGAGTTACTATACACTACCACGCTACTTGCAGTACACTAACACACTACACTTACTAAGTTACTGTACACCAACACACTACTTACAGTACACTAACACATTACACTTACTGAGTTACTGTACACCAACACACTACTTACAGTACACTAACACATTACACTTACTGAGTTACTGTACACCAACACACTACTTACAGTACACTAACACATTACACTTACTGAGTTACTGTACAGAAAACACGCTACTTACAGTACACTAACACATTACACTTACTGAGTTACTGTACACCATCACACTACTTACAGCACACTAACGCATTACACTTACTGAGTTACTGTACACTAACACGCTACTTACAGTACACTAACACATTACACTTACTGAGTTACTATACACCACCACGCTACTTACAGCACACTAACACATTACACTTACTGAGTTACTGTACACCAACACACTACTTACAGCACACTAACACACTACACTTACTGAGTTACTGTACACCACCACGCTACTTACAGCACACTAACACACTACACTTACTGAGTTACTGTACACCAACACACTACTTACAGCACACTAACGCATTACACTTACTGAGTTACTGTACACCAACACACTACTTACAGTACACTAACACATTACACTTACTGAGTTACTGTACACCAACACGCTACTTACAGTACACTAACACATTACATTTAATGAGTTACTGTACACCACCACGCTTCTTACAGTACACTAACACATTACACTTACTGAGTTACTGTACACCGACACGCAACTTACAGCACACTAACACATTACACTTACTGAGTTACTGTACACCAACACACTGCTTGCAGCACACTAACGCATTACACTTACTGAGTTACTGTACACCAACACACTACTTACAGTATACTAACGCATTACACTTACTGAGTTACGGTACACCAGCACACTACTTACAGTACACTAACGCATTACACTTCTTGAGTTACTGTACACCAACACACTACTTACAGTACACTAACACATTACACTTACTGAGTTACTGTACACCAACACACTACTTACAGCACACTAACACATTACACTTACTGAGTTACTGTACAGAACCACGCTACTTACAGCACACTAACACACTACATTTACTGAGTTACTGTACACCAACACACTACTTACAGTACACTAACACATTACACTTACTGAGTTACTGTACACCAACACACTACTTACAGTACACTAACACATTACACTAACTGAGTTACTGTACACCAACACACTACTTACAGCACACTAACGCATTACACTTACTGAGTTGCTGTACACCACCACGCTACTTACAGCACACTAACACACTACATTTACTGAGTTACTGTACACCAACACACTACTTACAGTACACTAACACATTACACTAACTGAGTTACTGTACACCAACACACTACTTACAGTACACTAACACATTACACTAACTGAGTTACTGTACACCAACACACTACTTACAGTACACTAACGCATTACACTTACTGAGTTACTGTACACTAACACGCTACTTACAGTACACAAACACATTACACTTACTGAGTTACTGTACACCAACACACTACTTACAGCACACTAACACATTACACTTACTGAGTTACTGTACAGAAAACACGCTACTTACAGTACACTAACACATTACACTTACTGAGTTACTGTACACCAACACACTACTTACAGCACACTAACGCATTACACTTACTGAGTTACTGTACACCAACACACTACTTACAGTACACTAACACATTACACTTACTGAGTTACTGTACACTAACACTCTAATTACAGCACACTAACGCATTACACTTACTGAGTTACTGTACACCAACACCCTACTTACAGTACACTAACACACTACCCTTACTGAGTTACTGTACACCACCACACTACTTACAGCACACTAACACACTACACTTACTGAGTTACTGTACACCAACACACTACTTACAGCACACTAACGCATTACACTTACTGAGTTACTGTACACAACACACTACTTACAGTACACTAACACATTACACTTACTGAGTTACTGTACACCAACACGCTACTTACAGTACACTAACACATTACATTTACTGAGTTACTGTACACCACCACGCTACTTACAGTACACTAACACATTACACTTACTGAGTTACTGTACACCGACACACCACTTACAGTGCACTAACGCATTACACTTACTGAATTACTTCTGAACCGACACACTAGTACAGTAAAACGCATTACACTTACTGAGTTACTGTACACCAACACACTACTTACAGTACACTAACACATTACACTTACTGAGTTACTGTACACCAACACACCACTTACAGTGCACTAACACATTACACTTACTGAGTTACTGTACACCAACACACCACTTACAGTACACTAACCAATTATCTGTTGCTCTCCACTACTGATAGTTTATATGTTTTGAATTAAGTTATTGAAAAAAAAGTTACTGTAAAGGGCAAAGAATGCAAGAGATATTTCATGTTGAAAGAGTTTTCTTTTATTCAAAGTGTGAAAGAAGCATTTACAAAAGGCACTGTGCTTGTTCTTCAATAACATTATACACAACAGGAATATAAAACGACAGTAAAAAACATCCTTTAAAAAACAAATATACAGTTATTACATTAAAGATCTGCGACAGGCATGTCTCAAAATATCAAAGACAATATTAAAAAAACATTAGGAATATTTACATTTACAAAATTCTTGACTTTTTAAATTCAGAGCATGTTAAAGATACAATTGTGCTACAACTCTAAACCTTTGCTTGGGTTAAAAAAGCTAGAATGGCTTCTTTGCTTTAAATTCTGACATATAAAAATACGCTACACAAGAAAAACATAATTACACATTACTGAGTGTCATATATCTGTTCACAAATTGTCTTTCTATTACTTCCCAGCCACAGCGAGGTAAGAGTTTGTTTGTTTTTCAAAGCTATATACATCTGTACATACAGATTAATTCCAGATTTCCATCATTCTTCAGGTGAAGGTACTAGACAGTAGGATCTGGAAAACATACACTGGCCATCGAAGGTTTGGGAACTT